>VYZT01060038.1:0-25236 GCA_013400735.1 Pomatostomus ruficeps | reverse complement strand
GGGGGGTGGGGAGTGTAATTAGAATGGGGGACAGTTCCCTCATTTGTTAAGTTGCTCATTGGGGATTTTGGGTAGATCTGCTCATTTGTGAGCTCAATCAAATTGTATCCACGTTGTACCTGGGGGGTGCTGCTTGGCTGTTCCCACCTGTGCTGAGTTGTGCACCTGGGATCCCATTAAAACCAAGGGAATGCCCTTTGCCCTGCACTGCTGGATCTGCCTTGTATTTTTACCAGCTTTAAGGCATCAGTACAAATCAGAGAAGCACCATCTGAGAGGGGGCTGGAATTCTCCCGCTCTGAAGCCTTCAGTGCTGATTTGAGTGAAGAGAGCAGGAGGAAACAAGTGAGGAGGAAGGCCAATATATGGCTAAATTTACTTGCAACCCCACTGACTGTATCCAAGAGAGAGAAAGGTTAACATTCCCTTAGTTCTTTTCTGTGTAGACTTCCAGTACCTGAAGTATGACTTTTCCTGGCAGATCAAGGGTGAAGGATGGATACAGCTCAAGTGCAATCCTTCACTGTGAACCTGTAAAAGTTTTGAATATACATATTCTAATTTTGACCTGGCTGCTTGTGGAGTGTGGTTATTCTTGCCTATGTTCTACATTACTCCTAAGAAGTCAAACAATCCAAATAAATCTGACCAGCTCAGGGGTGCATGTTGTACCATGGGGAGCTGCACGTGCCAGCTGCTACCACAGGGCCAGGGGCTGCAGGCTTCCTTTTGATCTCAGGGCAATTAAAGAGTCTGACTTTCACTCTTCACATTCTCTTGAAGGTCAAAACCGTGAAAGCTGAGCACATGTGAGACCTGAGATGCTGGTGGTAGTCCCGTTAAACGTATTCTGAAGTAGGACATGTGCTCTCTATTTTTAGCTGTAATCTTGGCTGAGTGGCAGAGTTAACGCACTGGTTAGAATCTGAATAAAACATGAACCTCGTACTATGGTAACAATAATTTAGCTATAATCTGATGCATGAAGTAATGAGTGGTAATTTTCTCGAGAGATGCAGTAAGTCACTGTGTACCTCAGCAAACAAGTGGGGATGGTTTGGCAAGCACATGGTGGCCATCATGGGCTTGTTCAGCCTCTTGTTGGAATCACAAAGAAGGATGGCAGGGCTGCACTTGTCCTAGTGTCTTGCAAAAGATTTGCTGCTGAAAGGGATTCAAAGGGATGAAGCATCCATCAGTAAATAAAATGGGCTCATTTCAAAGAAGTAATTGAGTATACTTATTTGTATCCTTATGGAAGCATTGTCCTTGGGAGACAAAACTCTTGTGTTTGTAACAGATTCAGGTTCTACCAAAAATTCCTTGATTGCAGAAATTTTTTTTACCTCAGTAAAAGTAGCAACTTGCCTGTATTCATTTCTCATGGGTTGTCCTGGCAAAAGAAAATGTAAAGCCAAACATAATTATACCGTGGCATACCTGCAAGATTGGCATTGGAAGGAGAACAGTGATAAGCACCCTGTGTTTAGCTGGCTAAACTCTGATCCTGGGGAAAGGCTCACCCTAAATCCACAAACTGCTCACAGTCTTCCCTAACACTTACTAGCATTCCTTACAATTAATAAAAGAATGAGCAGTTAGAAGTTTGGGGATGTGTACAATATATCCATATATATCCAGACAGAACCCTCAACACCTCTCTTAGAGCTCACACAACAGTTGCTTTATATGCAAACTGCTTGCATAAGCTTCTCTCTAAACCAGAACTTTGAATAAATTCAGTGTCTGTGGTGGGTTTGCTCTGAAGTGAACTCTTTTGAAACTCTAGTCTCCAGTTCTTCATTCCTACCAAATTCCCTGTACATGTGGAGATCTCACTTTCTGCTTTCAGGCATCAGTGTGCAAGGCACTGGTGGGAGTCTCTGCCAGCTTTAAATTGTCCCAGAGAGACAGAGGAAGGAGAGCCTGAAGATCCAAAGAGAAATTAACCACTACAGTGAGGTCAGTGCATGCAGTCGTTGCTAAGCTGTGCCTGGGTGTCAGCACTGAGCTCAGCTGCTTTCATGGCTCATTTAATGTTGCAATGATCGAGTAAAGGTGAGGTGAAAACATCCCTTGCTGGGAGTACAAAAAGCAGGATACCACTGCACTTGTCTTAACTCCTGGGCAAGAGAGATAAAGTCCCGATTTCTCCCCAGCTGAGGGGTTCAGTCAGGCCTATTGCTTCTGTCTTTGCTCTGCTCTGACTTAATACGTGCCACCTCTTCTTTATGGCAAATTGTCAGATATTTTTATTTTATTATATGCGCATCATTGCTCTCAAACTTGTTATAAGATGATATAAATATGACAGGGTTTAAGCTGAGTTTGACTAAAATTTAGCTTCAAAATATTTTGATCAAATGCAATAAATAGAAGTAACATGACATATTTATTTAATCCCAGAAAAAAAAGCCTGTTTTATTTTTGCTTTTTAATAGAACAATATAAAAGAAGGACAATTCTAAATGTGTGGTAGGAGAGTTACAACAGAAGTTAGAAGTGAAATTGTTTTCAACATCCTTTCAGTGAACAGTCTTTTGTCAATGGCAAAGTGATAGCTGATATGTAATAAAAATAGCATTGGATTTTATTAACTAGCTTGTGTAACATGTCAGAACCTGTGATCTGTGAAGTACATGAAGCTGTAATGGGGACTTTTGTTGCTTGTGTTACCCTATTTTCCTTATTGCTGGAATTTCTGCAGTGGTTCTCTAAGGCAGTGCTGGGGAGAACTGTGAATTTCAGATCACAGAAAGCAAGGATGACATTCAGGCAATGAAGAAAACACTGACAGCTTTGTCTTATTGATTATCTAAAAAAACACAGACTGAAATTTGGTAAAGGGAGGTTTCTTTGGCGATCTGCTACTCTTCCTCTTTGTGGGAAAAGTGCAAACCCAAGTCTGAGCTGGTGCAAAGCGAGATGGTGCCACCAAAGTGCCCAGAATGGTTCTGCTGAGGATTCTGCCGCTGTGTGAGGGCGTCTCTCCGTGTGAGTGGTTTTAATGAGGGCACTCAGGCTGGCTCCTGTCTCAGTGCTCAAGTTCTGTGCAGAGCCCAGCCTGGTGACTCTGGAGTTTCAGCAGAGCCTGGTTTAACCTCATGCAGTCCCTGCCCATCTCCAGGGGGGTGATGGACTCCCCTGGTGCTCCCCAGGGCTTTAGGGCCCCTGGGGCTGCCATGGGCCTGGGGTATCCTTCGGGCTGGTGCTGGATATTTCAGGTCACCCTAGAGCACCCTAGAGTTTTGGTCATTCTTCTTTCCACTAAAGTGGGCCCAAGGCTTGGGTCCATGCATCTGTCAGGACTGGAGCCAAATTACTTCGTTATGACTTAAGAGAAGTAAGAATCTCATTTGTTAATGGGCTAGATGCAAGTCTGGTCTTAGGCTGGAGGTGCTGGACACTGCAGCATGAGGGGATGCCTTACTCTGTATTTATTTTAAGAGTAAGATTTTCGTTTTCTAAGAGAATAGACTTCCACAGGCAAGGAAATTATTTTACTCCTCTCTTTCTGAGCTATTCTATTCTCCTCAAAACATATCTTCCTCTGGAGCAGATGTAGAATAGATTTTATACAGATGAAAAGGTGAAACCAAAGTTTGGTACTTTCTGCTCTCCACAGCTCTGATGACAGAAACCTCATTTTGAGAACTCATTTGAAGAGGCTAATTACTTCCAAAGTCTTGGCTCCTCTATGCATTCATTAAGTGATACTTTGGCAATTTGAAAAGTTCAGGGAAATGACTACTAATCAACAAAGTTGTTGAATTATTCAGTTGTCTCTAGTGATGAGCTTGTGTTCCCCATGTGCTGGAAGAAGCCCCTGGGGAATGGGGGAAAGCTCACAGAACCCAGGAAACAGGGAGGGCCATTTCCTTCCTGCTCCAAGCTCTGAAATGAGGTGTGTCCTTAGGAAAGCAAGCATCTGTCCAAATCTCACATTGGGAATGAGTCATGAAAACAAAATAAAGCTCCCTGCTGATTTGGTCTATGCCCAGTTGCAAGCCCCCAATTTATGTCTTTGAAGTTGCCTTTGCCTTCTCTTTTATTTTTTAATGTTTTTTTAAGGGCCAAAACTCAACAACTCTTCCTCTAATCTTCCACCATCTCATCTCGCAGAACACAGTTCCTTATCCTTGACAACTACACCACGTTCATCTCACAGAGATCGAGCAGAACAAAACTCTATCAACTCTAAAATACGTGTATGGAAAGAACAAAATCGTCTTATCTGTAAGACTTCTTCAGTTTTTATTTGTAGTTTTAGTTCTTAATTGAAGAATTTTCTTTCACATAGTGCCACAACCAAACTGTAGTCAAGGAATTACAAGAGGAAAAATATTGTGGATAAGGAAATATCAGAGTGCTGTCACAAGAAGAGCTGCTTTCACTGCAGTGTTGTGCTTCAAAATTCCAAGTTTGCTAAGTCAGAAACCACATCTTGGCAAAGTTCAGCTGTTCTTGTCCCAGAACAGCAGGATGGAGGTGCCTCTGTGAGATTTGACAGTAGCTGCCAGAAAAAACCTCCTGCCAAAGCTGCTGGGAGATGGGAGGGTAAAGCCCTGCTCCCATCTGAGAGGCACATCCATGCAGGAGGTGCTGGATATCAGAAGGACAGGATGAACCCTGAGCCTGCACAGGTTGAGGAGAGGCTTGAGGGCAAGAAGAAAAGATGTAAAGGAATACACAGGCAAAAAATCTGGGAAAAGGGACAGAAGGAAGTGTTTAGAAACCAAGAACATTGTGTAAGGTAATAAGGAAATGTCAGAAACAGGGATCAGGGAAAGGAGAATAATGAAGCAGAAGGTTTCTAGATTTGTTCAGTATAGAGAGCAGCAAAGATCTGTGCTGAGCTGCTCAGTGGAGGCACAATGTGAAAGAACAGCAAATTACCAAGGGAAATAGTTTATGGCCTAACTTTATGGTGAATTACATAGAGATCATCTGTAAGTACAGCTCAGTGTGGGATAAAGCACAATGCTTCTTTATTGCATCCCCATAACAAATTTTATACAGCCCTATGAGGTGTCAGATAAACAGCTGTTAAAATAAGCTCTGCTCTGTGTCAGATTCCCACTTATGGACAGATTTGGTCCTGGAGGAATGGAATGCTCTGAGGTCCATCCCTTGTATTACCAGGGTGGAGTGATACCTGGGCAAGGGTTTTGCAGTGCTCTTGGAACCACATCTCCCCTGTACCACTTTCACTCTGCTCCTTTTGGGTGCAAGACAGCAATGATGCAAACTAGACAATTTTTATAGTGCTCATAGTAATAAATGGGAGTTCTTTGACCATGCAAAGGTGGTGAAATATAATTTATCCCTAGGGCCACTATGTGTATTCCCTGGAGTTACATGGAGGAGAGGCCAGTGTGCAGCATTTTTAATGGAAGCAATTAGCACTGAAGCACAAGTGTTTATAGCAAGATTCACAGATGCTCATTTTAAACTGGTTTGCAACTTAAACTGTACCGATTTAATTACACAGCAGAAATTAAGTTATGATACTATCACCGGAGATTCTGGCTTTTACAGTGTACAGGACCAAACACCATCTCTAGAGAGCTCCATTGGTGTTAGAGCTGAGAACATTCAGCGTCTTCTAGGAGCACCTCAGCTTCTAGGACATGCTTGTTGAAAGCAATATGATGATGATGTAATGATAACACCTGATGTAAAATGATTTTTGAACCTGTCTAGTTTTATATAAGTTTCAAGCAAACAAGCTGGTGTGATTTCCTCCCCCAACTGCACTATCTACACGCTGCGACCGAAAACCAACCTTTTAGGATTCCCTACTAACCCCCTGCTATCTTCTGTATCCAGCTGCTCTGTGAGCCACTTAAGAACATGTAAATCTGAATGGAGGTCAAGAGTTGAGAGAGATTAAAGAATTAATCCACTAAACTAAGGAAAATGCTATTTTCCTAGTAGAACAGTTTGACTGGAAAAGACACCTTTGCTTTATAATATCTACATAATCAGTTCCTAGCAAAGGTTAGGAAGAGCTGAAAAAACATCTCTGTGTCTTGCTGATGTCCAGATCCCTGCAGGGCCATCCCAGTGGTCAGCATGGTTTTCCTAGGAGATGGACTCTGAATGTCCTTCCCAGTTCCAGTTAATAGTTGCATGCTAGATTTAATTAGTGTCCTGCTTAAGTGGGAAATGTTACTGAGCAGGCTTAGAGAAACTGTTCAGTTTCCTACAAGGGCATGGAGTGAGATTTCCTCTGGGATGAGTAAATTGGCCATGTGCTATCAAAGCTTGTGGAGCTGAGCCAAACTGCTGCAGCTGAGCTTTCTGTGGACCATTCTCTCTGAATTTCTGAGCTAAACAGTGATGTTGCTCGTCATTCCTCCTTGTTCTACCCAAAGCAAGAATAGATCTCTTGGCTTGTGTTTTGAGACCTGTTTCTATCTGCCCTGATGCTGAGCCTCCAGCCTTGTGGGGATGCAGGTCAGCACAATGCTCCTGACCCCCCTGAAGGGCCTGGTGGGGACCTCTTGCTGCCTGGGGTGGGAGCAGTGACCTGAGCCGAGCAGCACAGCTCTTGCACGTCCAACACAGCCTCCAGAACAGCCGCCTCTGCAGCCTGATTCCTGTTCCTGGAGCGTTCCCTGAGGCAGGGCATCCTCGCAGTTGGAGTTGGATGAGGCTGGCAGGACATTGTTTAAGGCACAGTGAGCCACTGCTGGGAGAGATTTCCCTCCTGGGCGGTGCTTGCACACAGCTGATGGATTGGCTGCTGCAGCAGGGTGGGGACATGGGCTGGTGAGAGGTGAAGGCAATGGGACTCTTCAGCTTTATGCGCCTTTGTCTCTTCCATGGGAACAATGAGTTAAGTCTATAGAGTACAGTCAGGAAGAGCTTGTGCCCTGAATCCAAGCAGCAGCACCTGCCTCTCTTTGTGTATGAAAACACGGAGACTCTCAAGAGAGTTCCAACAACTTAAGTAACTTCTCCTATTTTTCTACACAGGAGAGAACTTCTGATCTCTTTTTCCTTTGTCCTTTCCAGAGTATATTGTCAGGGAGGTTTATTTAGCAAAACCATTGACAAATATGCGTATCTATTAACTGCCACATCATGTTAAGGCTCAGCTGGTCTGTTTTCCTCTGTCAAACTTAATTACAGTCCAGGAGACAATGTAACATGATACAAGTGACAAAAAATGACAGAAAGTGTCAAAACAAAATGTGTCAGCCTGGAATATCCAGAAGGCAGTTCCTGAAGCAAAGAAGTGATCCCACTCGTCCCCCAGCCCCTCTCTCAGCTTCCTCTCCTACACAGATGAGTTCACAGTCCTCAGCTTGACTCACAACATCTGAAAAGTGAAATTGTTTTGTTTCCTGATTGCCTGACAAATCAGAAGTCAGATCCTGTGTATCATTTACTAAATGTCCTTTAAAATGTATATAATTGTTCTATAGGGCAATTCCTGCAGCCTTGTTTACATCTGGCCTTGTTTGTTGCTCCTCGATCTCGTCTCGCTCACAGCTCTCCCCATCAAACATCTCCTCCCCTCAGACCTCACATCTGCTCCCCTGCTCTTGATCAGCTTTAATGAAACGTCCACCACCACTGCATTCCTTTGGGCTTTGTTCTTCTTGTCCATGTAGTAAATAATCCAGAATCTGAAAACAGAATCATTTGTATTGGTTTTGGTTGATTCTCTGCTGAAGCTACAGTCACAAGCTGGAGGTTAGAGCCATGTCTTCCTAAGAAGTGCAGTCTGTGTAGGTGGTGGGACTAAGTGTGAGAAATTTTCTGCTAAATATATTTGAGGGAGGGAAAGATTTTCTTTAATCACATTAATGATGTCCTCATGATCAAGAAATATGTGAAACAGGCAGATTCTCCAATAATGAATCTCTCCCTAAGCCACTTTTGGACTAATTTTGAAAATTCACATTGTTGAGTAAACAGCAATTCAATTTCTTATACAGACCAGCCTCTACTGAAATGTTGATTATGAAATGCTGTATTTCAGAATGACTTCAGAAATTTGCATTTGTTTGAGTAGGTGTCATGGATAGGTTACAGCTGAGGAATTGTCATGTGGAAGGGACATGACATTGAGTGATCATATATTATGAATTAACCCTTTTTCCCTGTTAACAGAAAACTTTTCAATCAAAATCAATGGATTCCTCTCTCATGTTTGGGGGGTTTTTTGTCACTATATAGAAGAGGAGAGTTTAGCCTTGTGAACTGATTGCTTTATTGATTTAATCCTGAACTGCTGCTGAATCAGGTCTCTTGCTGGTGTTGCCTTTTAGGTAGCAAAAATAACGAGGCACAATTAAAATCAAATAATGCCCTACCAGCCTCCTGCAGCCTTTGAGCCTGCTGTACCTGTGTCTTGCCCCTTTGGATGCACTGTGTTGGCTTCAGCAGGGCAGGAGGTTGGGTTGCTGCATTACTCTGCTCTTCTGAATAACTGATTCAAGTGAGTGATAGAGTAAAACCCAGCCAATGTGTTTGCCTTCAACCCATTGAATATCTGAACAAGCCAGTCTCCATTTCCTTCAATTGAAAACTGAGCTTCAGAAACCCTCAGGGCAGGGTCACGGGAGCAGGTTACGCAGGAGTGCACCCAGGTGAGTTTGGAATGTTTCCAGACAGGGAGAATCCACCACCCCCTGGGCAGCTCTTCCTGTGTTCTGCCACCCTCAACAAAAGGAAGTTCTTGTTCCTGTTGAGGTGGAATTTCTTGTGTTTCTGGTTATGGGCGTTGCTCCTCGTCCTGTTGCTGGGCAGCACGGAAAAGAGTCTGGCACTCGCCCTGGAGATATTTCTATGCAGCCGTGTGGTTGTGAAAGTGGAATTGACAGATCCAGTAATATCCTATTCTTTGCAAGATATAAAAGAAAACAACTCTGTGGTGTAAGGAATGCCTGCTGGCTGTGAGGAAAATCTGCCCTTGCCAATGTACAGTGACCATCTGGGGTACATTTGTGAGCTCTGCTTTTGGGAAGAGAGAGGGAACCCCAAACAGGAGCGTTCGAACCTAAAGACACAGAATTTGGGAGCTTTGGTCTTTATTTATCAGTATTTCCCCTTCAGAAAAGCAGAGGTACACTCTCAAACTAATTCAGTGTTAGCCAAAATGTGTGGTTCTTCATGACTGAAAGAAGTTCAAGGCTGAATTCTTTTCTAAAGGGAGACTTTGTTTCCACACCAGTTACTGATTTGCTGAAGTTTTCCAAATGATATTCCTTGAGCTGAGTTGTGCAGGAGTAAAAGCTCTTACTACATGCTTATGTCATGTCTGATTATAAAATTTCTCATCTTGGCTGTTCTCAGCTATTTTGGTGGTTGTCTTTCTGTTTTCCTTTATGTTTGAATTGTCTACAGTGCTAAATGAGGATTTTTAAAAAAATACTAGTTCTTTTTGGCTTCAAAGTGAACCAGACTGACCTTTCTTTTCATTGCAATCCATTAATTCCCAGTATTTTATGTTCTCACTGTCTTAAAAACTGCTTATATCTTAACATTTTCTATGGTTATGCACTATTGACTCATTCTGGGTATATAATTTTTATATATTTTCTTTGTATCTTTTATATCTTAATCTCACTCCCACAGAACATAAGTCTTCACAGCACTATCCATAGTCTCCTGTGTATCTGGGGACGAACTTTTTCTTTCAATAATTCCGTTTTGTTTCTTCTTTGCAACTCACCAATAGTTGATCAAACATAATTTTCCTCATGTGAACCTTCAGGAATTAATTTTTCTGTCTCTCTCCCAGAAGATTGAAAAAATCCATTACGGTCTAGAAGCCAATGTAAGTCACTTTTATTTTCCTGAAGCAAAGGGAGAAAGACTGAAAGAAATAAACCAGTGTGCTCATATTGTTTTGCAGTGCACGTACAGGCGCTGAGTTTCAGCATGATCAAAAACTCATGAACTGTGTATGATGATCTGGAGAATCTACTTTTGAGTACTTTGAAATCCTTCTTGTGGTGTGGTGTCTCTAATTCCAGTGTAAATCTCATTTTGAAGTTGGCCCTGGTTTAAGCATGGGATTGGGCCAGATGTCCTCCAAAGGTCTCAGCCTAAAGTACTTAATGATTCTTATGTTGGTTTCAAAATACTCTGCAGCATATTAATGCAAAACATTTGTGTGCCTGTCACAGCCCTGCTGATCCCGGTGTCGCCACTCTGGCAGCTGCTCAGCACAGAGGTTTCAGAGCAGGTTTGGGGTTATGGCATCAGGCCTGACATCTGCATCACCCCAGGCTAATGCCAGTGAGCAAACACTAAAAACCAGTGGTTTCCTTCCTCCAGTAACAGTTTGTGGAATTATCTCAAAGAGAGACACAGTGGATACACAGGGAAAATGGTCTGTTGTGCATCTGTGATGATTTCTCTGCAAAGTTCGGTATTAATGCTTCGTTATCAGAGCTCGTGTGGAGTATGCAGAAGGGAAAATCGGCTGCATTCCTCTCTTGAAAGCCTGGATATGATTTCTGGGGAATATCCAATGCAGTTGTGTGAGTCTGTGAGCATCCAGACATTGCAGAGGTCAAAGCACCCTCTGAAGTCACAGTCTGCTCAGCCACACCATAAAAATGGTTTCTGTCATTTTTGTGTTCACCAGACTGACTTACATCCTTTTGCCATTGCATTTTCTCCTCTTCTCTCCACTTTTCATTTATTCTAAAATATTTTGTCAGACCTAGGAACTGTGAAAATGTAGTGAGCATGTGGCTTCATAAACCTGATTTTTGTAACTTCCTCGGAAAGGAATGGATTTTAATGTATAAGTGAGTATTTTGATAACTTCTAGACAATGAATACCATTCTGGGACTCTGAGTAGTGAAATCATGATTATTTCTAAGCACTGTCCTCTTCCTTTTCAGTCTCCCAGTATTTGCTGGGTTTCACCCCTACACCCCTCTGTGAGCAACAAGCTATGGACATGTACATGCCTCACGTACAGACAGTGCCCCAGACCACCTCACCTGAAACAATCATGAATCCAAAAGTTTTTGGAGTTAACTTTCTTTTTCAGTGTTAAAGAAAACTGACTAAGTATATTCCCCATTTTCACTGATTTTTAATGAAAGAGTATTACTACCACTAACAAAATTTTGGTGGCATTTCATTAAAAGAAGTAGAAATTCGATGTTTAATATTCTTGATGGAGCTAAAAATTTAGCAACATTATTCCCCCGTTGGTGAGTCAGGACCAGGCAGTCAGATAGTTCTGTCACATCAGAGGAAACAGAGACTGGTAACAGAAAAGGACTGAGAATTTTAGAGACAGTCAAGTTTTACAAGGTAAATAAGGTGCAATTCACTCTAAGCGTGAGTGCGTCATCCTTGGTTTCAGCTGTTTTCTTTTGTGGATGGTTTTGCTGTCCAGGGAATTCCTTTTCTTCTCTCAAAGGTCCAGTTCCTTCTTGCAAAGGCCCAGCCCAATTTTCCACAGGTCTAGATTCTCTCCTAGACCTCCACTTCATCCGTTAGTAGGGTTTTGACATTTCTCCGAGGGGAATTGAGGTTTTTTCCCCCATGGAGTGAAATTCTTTTCCCAGGAAACCTTGTTCTTATCTTGGAAGGCTGTGATCATATCCCTGTTTTTTCCTCATAGTGACTTGATATTTTCTCTCCTGATCTCTTTCCATTTCCTAAGGCTCTGTTTTTCTTCCAAAAATGTTATTGCCTTCTCTTTTAAATGTGTGATTATCTGGCTTGTCATATTCCTGAAATAAACCATTAGCTTGTAACTGAAGAAAAGAGATGATCTAATGACTTCAGAAACCCTGAAGTATCACCTTGAAAGTGCCATTACCACAGGCCAGTTTGTGATCTGAAGAAAGAGCCTAAGATGACAGTTATGAAACCTCCTTAAAAGACAGAGCCATAATCCCATCAATGACATTGCAGCATAGAAAAGAATTAAATAAGTCTATTATCAAATTAATTTTTATTGCAACCCCTATATGAATCCATGAGAAATATAGCACTAGTTTTAAATTGATGAAATCTAATAAGGACTGTAAAAACATAAAGGAGGCAAAGTAATCATTGGAATTGTGTATTTGTTTTATGTTCTTTGAAGAAGCACCTACTATGAATTTAAAGCTTAATTTTTCTCAGGGTAAGAAAAAAGAGAATTTTGAAGGACAGCATTGATGTAAGTTTTCCACAGTGCCTGCTATTAGTCCTACATCAAATCTTGGAGTGAGATGTAATGATAGTTCTCTTTAGTGACAGAAAATAGTTCGCTTTTTCAGTGGGTTTGTTGTCATGGTTGCCTCCATGATGTGAAACACGAAACTTATAAAGGGAATCAGAAGTACTTCAGGCAGGGTTCCATGCTGTCAGTATTGATGCATCAACCTTTATGTCAAGAATACACTTTTCTTAAATAGGATTTAGGGCTTGATGTAAGAATTGCTAGATGAATTTTTTATAGCTTATCATAAATGGGCCTGATTAGAGAATGGTGGTGTTTGTACCCTTCAAACGTGTGGGTGTCCACAGCTGGGACTGCGTCTGATGCAAACGAAACCCACTCACAACAAACAAACCAACCTGCCAGGATGCCTCAGACATTGCTGTTCCCCAGGCTGTCAGTGACAAGCCTGAGAAAGCATTCTCTGATTTGCATTCACTTTCTATGCACTGTGAGCTGGAGCTGAGCTTATAAACAATTTTGGAAGTGGTGGTGGAAAGAGAAAAGAAAGCCAAGGAAACCAAGTCAGGCCTCTGAGAGGTGCAGGCTGCAAAAATTAGAAAGTAGATACTGTCTTTCAGAAGCACACTTTGTTTTGGCTTTGTGTTTACAGGTTTTGCTCTCTTGATTTGGATTCCCTTATTCTGTGATTCACACCAGTAGGTTCTTTCCTGAGAATACTTGGAGTCCCTGACTAAAAGGTCAAGAACAGAGAAAATCACTCCTGTGTGGTCTGACTGCTTTAGGCTGGTTACATGGGCACTTCTCATCCTCACCAACATGGGCCTTGGAGTCCAGATGCAAATTCTCCAGATAGCTGGAGCTGAGATGTTGAGAGCGAGGATTTCCCTGCAATACTACAGAAGAGACACAACCCACAAACTGAAATGATTGCTCTGCCTTTAGGACCTGCAGGCAGCTGCACAGCATGCCAAGGGCACACTTAGAGCAAGGAAAATAAGATTATATAATAATAAAATTATGTAGGTAATGTTAGCATAATCTGTTTAATTTGAAGTGTTCAGAAAAAACACGGCTTTGGGACCCATGTGGATATGGCAAAACTGTCCAAGTTTCTTTGAACAGAAACAGCCTGAGAGGCAGAGAGAACTCAGGAACTGGAAGCAGTGAAGCTACCACTGTCCTCCGTGTGGGACAATGTCCCCTCCTTCCCTAGCAGTGTCAGCCTGGCACTGTGCCTTGGTGCTGCCTTTCAAGGGGAGCACAGGCTCCAGGTCTGTGCTCTCTGAATGACTCCACTTCTGATCTGGGGGCACACAGGGACTGTTCCTTCAACTCAGCTCCTGACTGCAGCTTCAGTAGTGACACAGACATTTCCTGGTGCTTTTTGAATGCCCTGGATGTGGGGAGGCTTGCTCTGCTCCTCACCTTGTGCCACAGAAGTGAGCAGCAGCAGCAGCCCCTAAATACAGATACTTTGCTTAGGAATTTTTGCTCTTTCATTGTGACAGGGAGATGGGGGGTAATTGCAGGTTTGCAATTTGGTTATAATGGATTAGAATTTAGTCTCAGATGTCTTTGATATATGAACTTGGTTTGGCCACTAGGATACAGATTTTCGTCAGCCTGCTAATACAGAGTGATGCCATTCAGAGGGACAGCAGCCCGAAACACTGAAAGAACCAAATCACTCTCTATAGACATCTCAAACTGCACTATAAAAGTGGCATTACTTGCTCTCCTGGTACTTCTTCAAGACACCATCTCTTTTGCTATTCTTCCCCACAGGGTCATTATCAGTTTTCTTACAATACATAAAAGCCATCAAGAAAACACAATGTTTGTAGGATTACATTAGGGTCTTTATATTAATAGACAGTTCTATTGAATATACTTCAGAAAAGAATGAATTAAAATGCCTCCTTGTATCAGATCATCTCCTGCACCTCTTTCAGTGCTGCTGGCTGGCTCCCCAGCTGGCTCTCCCTGCTCACATTGCAGCACATTTCCCCCATGCCCTGTGTACTTACTCAAAGCTGTGCAAATGAATACATAAGTATAATGAAGGTTCAAAAGCTTTGTATAGGGAATTAAGGTCAATTATCAGGGTAGGCATTCTGTTATGTAAGTATTGGAGAAATTTATGGTCACAGACTAAATGTATTTGAGATTTGACAACACACAGCTGTTGGCAGGGTTTTTTCCTTCCCTTCACATTTTCTTTCACGGTGCAAGAATGTGCAGAATGGGCTTTTCACTGCTGGTCACAAAACTTTTGATGGTCAGAAGCTATTTCAGTCCTTTGAAATACACTGTTAATGGATTGAAGCAAAGAGACTGATTTCTCAGGCAGTATTTAAACCTCAAGGCTACACAGCAGTCTTCCTTTCTCTGCTGTTAAAGATTTTATGCATTTTTTTCCCCTACCCTTTTGTCTTGTCTGTTCAGATTGTTCTTTGCTGTCAAAGCCTTCCTTTATCAAATCCCAGCCCTGTACCCGGTTATCAGTTCAGTCCTCAAAGTACCTCCCTCCCAGTGGTCTGTGTTTGGTCCTCCTGTTACCTGTGCAAAGTCTCCACCAAAAGGGGTGGGAGAGTCTCATCTGGGACAAGGCAATGCTATTCTAGAATGAGTGTGGGAGACTGCACCTCTGGGGGTATGCTCCATGTATTGTTTTTACAGTACTCAGCTGTCAGACAGTACTTCAACAGTTAGTGAAACATCTGCAGTAAAATCTATGAAAAGTTATCAAAATTCTTACCATGAGCTTGACAATCAAATTAAGATACATGGGCTGACATGTACCCCCAAACTAATCTTTAAACTCTATCAAACCTGAGCAGTTCACACACTCTTCTATTGCTTCTTGGCACTTCTCAATGAGGATGCAATTAAGGTACAAAAGGTGAACATGTTAAGGTCTCACCAATAATATTTCAAGTTATTAGAAACAAAAGTAAGCAACATAGAGATTATACAAAACCTTACAACTCTGTTTCATGCACCTCCTACATGACATAATGTTGTTTCTTCCATCTTCCATCAAGATCCCTGATGATAAAGCGCTGTGTGTTAGCTGGAGGAACACTGAGCCCCAATAACACCTTGTACTCTGTGCTGTGACCATGCTCAGCAGGCCAAGCCCTCCCTCACACAGGTGGGCTCCACAGGCACAGAGACCCTGTGATGTCAAATCACAGACAAATTGATGGCATCACTCAGAATTTCTAAGCTTTATGTATTTAACCAAGATGCTGCTGTGCTGCTTTCTGTCCTGGGTGTTTTCTGTCTCAGAGCAGCAATAATGCTGCCTCACAGCCCTGCAGTACACCACAAATATTTCATGGCAAAATACTTTGTCTAGGGCTTCTCAACATAGAAACACAATGTTCCAAAAAGCTTGGCCATAGTCATATTTTATCAGCCAGAATTATACAATGCTATGTTAAATATTACTGAATAAATTAGAAGTTCATTCAGTGGCACTGATCATCTCCTTGTTCTGTTTGTGACTAAGGAGATGCTGTCTCATTTAGTAGCTCTTTTCTTGAATATTCTGTTCCTACTTCCTTGACTTCTAATTCAAAGCTAAGCCAAAACACCAAAGCCAGTGACAACAGCTTTCTTCTTGGTTGGGTTTCAAACAGCCCTTCCCAGAAATGCGAGCTGCCTGATGGTGACACATCAGGAAACGAGGTTCACAGGCAGTTGTTTGCCTCTTAATTTCCCCTGACGGTTATATAGACTGCTGCCACTTATCCTCAGCCGGAGGTTGATGGCAGCAGGGCCAGCCTGGCAGGCTGTTTTCATATTCAGCTCCCAGCTAGTCCCTCTGCAATGACATCCTCTCGGGCCCTGGCTCCCGTCGAGGCTGGCAGCAGTGGCTCCTGTTGCAGAGGCTGTCTCAGCACATGGGGCAGAGTGGGTGAAAATCCAGGGAGTGGCACGAGCTGTAGATATTACTTCTGTTCGTTTTAATTCCTCAGTGTCCCCTCTTCTGGTGGAAAGTGAACAAATACATCACTGCTGGAAAAAGTGTGACTCAGCTGGGTTCACAGGAGGAACCACACTGCCCAGCAGAAGAAATTGCTCTGCATATAATCAAAGCTGCTCAAACTAGCTGGCCTTTTATAGTGTCTCCTAAAATACAGCCATCACAGTCTGCAATGGCAGGGGGAAAGAAAGGAAAGGTACCTGAAATAGAAAATGCTGAGAGGTCAGGTGAAGGTGTTCACATGGAGGATAATGACACATCCAGACCCCTAAAACTCACAGTCATTGGGGACAGGACATAAAAGCTGAGTGGTGTTTGTTATTCTCTCTCATGCTGGCAGTAATTGTGATGGGAATTATCAGTGACACTGAGCTAAACCTCTCTTCCTGCAGTCTTGTAGGCTGTAATCTTGCTCCCTGCTTAAAATGCTGCAAGGAGCTGAGGCACACAAGGGAGAAGGGCAAGGAGGAAATCCTTCCTTTGAGAGGGGAACTCAGAGCACCAAAGCCAGCACTGCCAGTGCAGACTTCATTTTCTTGTCTGTAAATACAACAAAGCTTTGCTTGGGACTTCTCATGATAACCTGTCTGAATTGCATTGTGTTATAAAAGCAAATAAAAGTTGAGGTAATCAAACAAAGTCCTGGCTAAATCTCAAGCTCCATCTTCTCCCAGAAACAGGCACTAACAGCACTTCAAGCATGGCCATGGCTGTACATTTCTCCCCTCTGTACACTGTTGATAATACAGCCTTTGACTTCCCACTATTTTTCACACTGGCAGTGATTGCTACATAGCCAGCCAGCACCATTTTCCCCACGAGTATAAAAGCTCTTTTTTCCTCCCGAGATGATAAGCTCTAGAGGTGTTCTTTAAAGCAAACTAACACTTAGTTAACTGTGCATTTGCTGTGCACACCTCAGTTGGCATTTTCAGTGTCAGGCTAACACCAAATGTTATTAAATGGAGGTGCAGAGGACAAGAACTTCTCCTCTGGACTCCCAAAAATGTTCTGCTTCTCTTGTTCTGTGTGTGCAATAAAAACCATGAAATCCAGTAACTGTTAAGGCAACAATTTTTACAGATTTGTGCCATGGCTTATTTGCCTAGAAAAATTATTTTGCTTTTTGTGTCCTAGTCCTGAAAATAGGCCATGGCAGAGCTGTGGGGCAGTGGTGGGCCAGGGGCTGGGAGCTCTGCCTTTGGACTGGGAATGAATAATAATTTTTCCTAAGAAAAGTTTGTTTCACCCATGACAGTAGCTGGCAAGTGATCTTCCTGTCTTTATCTCCAACCATGAACTTTCTGATTCTGTTTTCTCCTGTTGTCCCCTGGCTGTGGCTGAGCTGATTGCCTCCCATCCCTGTCCCACTGCTGTTTCAAAGCAATGCCAAACATTCAGACAAAGGAGCCTGAGAATGCTGAGAGCTACAGATCAACCAGGGCAAGAAGTTGCACATAACTGCACCCTAGACTGGAAGGCAATGTTTGTATGGGCTGTGTGGGGAGGGGAATGAGTGCACAGGGAAAAGAACGAAACCAAGAGGAAACGGTTGGGTTTTGTTGTGCCTTCTGCTTGTCACGTGTACTGCTGGGGAGAAATGGGAACAGGCTGAAGCTAAAATGTGAGATGCATTCTGCTGTTTTCAAACCAGCAACACTTTTAGCCCACATTTTTGCAAAATTGTGTACAACATCTTGAGACAGATAAGATTAGAGCGATGGGACGTTGCTAATGTTAAGATTAATGGTGACTGAAGTACCTTTGGTGCAGAGTCATTTTCTAGATTGGACATTACTGTTGTGCTTACATCAGTGAGCTCCCCCAGAAGCTGCTGTCAGGAGAACAGAGGGTTGTGCACTTGTCCTGCTTGTGTCCTCCAGCCCTCTGAGGACAGCAGAATTACTGTACCTTATAGGAAAACTTTGAAGTGAAAAACTTTAGTTTTCTGTTTTTCATTTCTTTATTGCTACCACTGCAGTTTCACCTGTCTTATAAATTATGCACTGTTTGCCCTCTTGAAATTGTCTGGTTTCTGAGTTTTATGCTTTCCAAAGGTTTTTTCTTTCTGCACTGCTTTAGGTGACTTTGTATGGTACATGACTCTGAGTGCTATTTATGGGGGTTTGATTTATTGCCTTACTCTCTCAAATCTAGCCAATCTATTTATGTATTTTGTTTTGCTCAGAACCACATTTCCCCCATAAGCTAGTCTGACTTGGTTTTGAAAGTCCTTTCTGGAAAAGACCTACTTCATGTATAGACTCTGCACTTTTTCAAAAGAGAAAAACCAACTCAGCCAAACTTATCTTTCTTACATAATTTTTCTCCTTTCACTATTTCAAGTAGCATCAGAACACTAGTCCATTCCAGTGTCAGGATTTATTTCCCTGAGTTTTAAGATGTATGTGCTGTAGTGATAGATCTGCTCAAGTGTTGTACAGCAGATGGCCAAGTGCTGGGACGGGACAGATTGCCCCAACTGGGCAGGAAATGCGGGCTTAGCTGCCTGCAGGAAGCTGCCTAACGAGCCTGGCTATCACAAACAGCACTTGCTAGAAAGCAGACCCTGGCTTACCCCAGGTTTTCTGAAACCGGACTCTTACTATTTTTCTTGCTGTCCTCTTTTCCTGATGCAGTTGCACTTCAAAGCTGAAGTTTGAGGACAACATCACCCATGTCTTAAGTGGATGCAATTCCACTGATTCCCACAGAGTTGTTTTCATGCAAAAAAGACTTGAGTTTATTCCAGAGATAACACAGCCCTTTGAAAGTCAAGATTGTGGCTGTTTTAAAAACGTTTTAAAAATACCCACTACACACTTTTATGTCTGCTTTAGAATCAACACCGAGAAGCTGCCTTTAGAGTCCAAGATTAAAGTGGAAGGAGTTATGAGCACTGTGTAAGATAATGAACCTCTGTATAAACTACCTGCCTGGGACAATACGTGCCCACATGTTAATAAGGCCAATATGTAGGAACAAGCCATCTTCAGTACTTTGTTTCATCTTTTTCTATGCTTTTTTTTGGGCTCTGTGAATGCTCTGATGAGAGCTTACCTATGTCCTGGCTGTGTGGGAGTCAATTCTTCCTCCAAATTGTCTGTTGTTATCCTAGCAGGAGGTTTGACCAGAAGGTTGGACTAAATTAATGATTAGACAAAGGTTGCATATAATTTCTGCTTTGGATCGTAGCTGTGTGGTTTCACAGTTCTTTGAAATGAGCTTTGTAACAGCAACAGCTCTGAACTTAGAGAAGTTCTTGATTTATGGAGGAAAGAAGATAAGACATTTATAACTCCTTTGTTATTAAAATGAGCTGGAGAAACATGGCCTTTCCATTCTAACGGGACTTCCCCCGGCCCGGCTGTCAATGGCAGGAGCAGCAGGTGCTGCAGAGAGGCCGGGGGACCACACACAGGCAGCCTGAACTCAGACTGCTGCTCCTGAGAGCCACTTACTTCATCTCTCTCTGCCTCTGGTTCTCCTCTCATGCTCTGTTCTGGGGATGGACTGCAAGACAGAATTGCCTCTTGCTGTGCAAAGATGAAGTGTGGAGCTTTGAGGGAGCCGTGACTGGGTCTGAGCCTGTGGTTGTGCTGTAGAATGGAACAGGGCCATGGTACAAGCCCTGCTGCTCTGGGTGTTCTGGCACGGTTCCATTTGAGGGCTGCCACCTCCAGGGGCACAGGGAAGTGTGAGCAGAGTGTGGCTATCACTGACTTTTTATGTACCTGGCAAAAATATATAAATCTTAGTGCCCTGTTGTTGTTCTGTGGGCAGTTGTTCATGCAGCAGTTTCATTAACCAGCAGCAGAAGCAGTCTCTTGAGCACAGAATTTGTTTCCAAGGAAATTGGAAACCTGGCCTCTAATCAAGTGGATGTTTTTTAATGCTATAATATGAGATTACTCAGTGTTGTCATATGGGTACTCTGCAGTGTTTTTCTATAGTTATAACATCAACATTTCATTAAGCTGAATGTTATTATGCAGTTTCAATTATCTGAATCTTGCTTATGCAGATATTTCTAACAACTGCATGTTAAAGCTAAATGTTTAATTTATATATTTATCTGCTTTATGTGAAAGAGAGGAAAGCTTCTAGTTCTAGCCCAGTAGTGGAGAGCTGCCCCCAGAACATGCCAGGAAGGTTACCCTAAATGTTGAATAGAAAAATAAATAGAAAAAAATCAGAAAAACCAGAAAAACTTATTAAGAAAAGTTACTCTAGGCAGAACTGCTGATTTACCATGCCTTTGTGTTTTTGAATGCGTTTGGAAAGGTAGGTAGGGTTGTGTAGCCTGATGACTCACAGAACACCTCTGGGCAAAACAACCTGCTTAAGACATAGAAAAAAGATTGAATAGGTTTTTTAATGATCCAGGAATTACTGGCTGGGGTTTAAATCAGGCGAATTCTATTTGGCACAACTAGCACGGTCAGCCACTGCAGCAATTAGGAAGAGGAAGAGGCAGCATGGGCAATGCACCTTCAGGTGGTTGTTTGCACACACACATCAGGCTTTTTCCATTGAGCCAGTGCCCGTGTTGTCAGGTATGGAGTATGAAAGTGCTGGATCGGGACAGGGAGCAAGAGAGGAACATCTGGATTTGTTAGACAGCTTATCAGCTTCTGGAGTGGGGAAGCAGGTGCCCACAAGTGGAGAGAGCAGGTGAGGCTGGTGGTGGCATCTGCTGCAAAGGAGGGGCTTGGGAAGCCCTTTGGGTGCATTTCCATGCAGCTCTCTGGGTTTGGGAAGCCCTTTGTGTGCACTCCCCTGCAGCTGGGGAAGCCCTTTGTGTGCATTTCCATGCAGCTCCTTGATTTGGGAAGCCCTTTGTGTGCACTCCCATGCAGCTCTCTGGGCTTGGGAAGCCCTTTGTGTGCACTCCCATGCAGATCTCGCAGTTTGGGAAGCCCTTTGTGTGCACTCCCATGCAGCTTCTGGGTTTTGGAAGCCCTTTGTGTGCACTCCCATGCAGATCTCGCAGTTTGGGAAGCCCTTTGTGTGCACTCCCATGCGGCTCTCTCGGTGCAGAGGCTGCTGGAGACCCGGCTGTGTGGGCTGAGCCCCAGGCAGCTCCTCAGCTCAGCTCACCCTGCCTTTCCTGGCAGGATTGGTGCCACCCAGATGGGGAGCTCTGTCTGACTTCTCTCAAGAGAAACCCAAAGAGCAGGGCCTTGAGGAGGAGGCAGGAACAGTCTGGGAGCTATAGCAAGTCAGAGAGGGGCTTTATTCCTGTCCCACTGCCACCGCTGGGGTTTCCAACACCTAGAAGGGCATTCATGGGAAAAATTCAAACTAATCTTATAACTGAGAGCCAGCATAAGAAGTAAGTTCACTCTGAACTTCCCTTCACCAGTTAATAACCAATCTGGGCTTTCTCCTATTCCTTGGGTAGTGCTCAAATACACATTTCTGGGTGCACTGTGAATTCCTTTCCACACCTCACTCAGGCATTGCCTTCACCTCCTGCCCAGTGATGTCTCTGTAAGTCTGGCTTGAACTGGTAGCACTGAGTGAGGGTTTCTGGGGGATGGCCTTGGTTTTCATTGCCATTTTTAATTGGAAAATACGGGGCATTGTGCATGGTACCAGGAAGATGAACTTCTTTAGATGTTTAGAGTATTTTGCAAAGTATCATATCAATTTATACTGCTTTGAAATAATGCTTGTAGCTTAAATATTAAATATTCATTGTGAACTCTGATAAAATTTCAGATTATTTGCTTAATTTACAAGCAGATCAATATACACAGAGGCAGACACTTCAGTTGTGCTCAGAGAATTTAGGCACATTGATTCCACTTTTTTAAACTGGATTAATGATTCAAATTGCTTAGCTGGCATTAAAAAATTCAAACACTGGTTATATATATTATATCAAATACTGTGATTTTCATGGTGCTTCAGTATAATAAAGACTCTTTGTGGCTATACTTTCCTCAGCTTAGCCTCAGCTCCTATGAATCCACATGACTTCAACCCTGCTTTCAACTGCCATAACATTGTGATTTATGTAGGTTTTTATTCTGAAACTAGTAAGTTAAACTTTCACAATAAGGAAGTTAAATCTCAAACAGGTCCTGACAGCTCTATTAATCATATAAAAGCCACGATTTTTGTTATGTATCCTCGCAGAGGATTTTATGCATGAAGAATTTCCTGTTTTAATCTGAATAGTCTGCACAGAAGAAAAACAGCTCTGTGAGAATAACAGCCTTGAGAGTGCAGTGGAGCTGTGCTGATGGACTAGAGCAGCAGGCTGCTGACAATCAAGGAAAGCAGCAACAGGTGATCAGAGTATTCCCAGGTAATTTAGCACAGAACAGGCATTGTAATGGGTTCTTCAGCAGAAATGGGGTGAGCTGCTAAACAGGCACACCATTGACAATTCAAAACTGGTTCTGAAGTCAAGCAGACATTGTCATGTAAGTAGAAATCTGCTTCCCTGTACAGATTTCAAAAGAAAAAAAAATAAAGAAAGTGAAAGTAAAGAATGGGGTGCAATGTTTTTTGATCTGTGTCTTAAAGGGGGAACTGATTGACACAAGGCCTGCACCCCATTCCCAGGTTGCTGGAACGTTGTTTGCGTAAGTGAAGAGCAGCTGTCCTGTCCCCTTCTGCCACCTCATGGCCCTCCTTCATTGCTCAGTGACAAACACACCTTGTACAACAGAGGTGCACAACCTGCAGGCATAGTGCAGCATTTCCTGGACAAAGTGAGCTGCCCAGAGGGGCTTGCCCAGCTTGGTGCTATGGGCAGAGCAGGGAGCTCAGCTCAAGCTGTGATAGAATTGTTGAGATTGTTGAGACCATGACTGTTGAAAAGCCTCTCTTTTCCCAGTGTCCCAGGAGCTGCAAGGTTGGTAGCAGCCAAGAATAGGTAATGCTGTGACCAGATCCCAGCTTTTCCCTACCTGTTCTATAAATGCAAGAGCTTTCTTCAGTTTTGGTGACTATTTCATCCTACCTTTGACCTTATCCTGTTGTAGTCTCTGGAAGCTTAGAGTGGCTTCTGCAGAAATGGCTCTAGACAAGTGTGCTTGTAATCCTCTGATTTATGCAGCAGGGCAGGACTTCAGTTCTTTCAATAAAAGAATTCATAGAATATGCTGAGTTGGAAGGTACCCACCAGGATCATTGAGTCCAACTCCTGGTCCTATACAGGACACCCCAACAACGCCTGGGAGTGTTGTCCAAATGCTTCTGGAGCTCTGGCAGCCCTGGGGCCATGACCCCATAAACTCTGTTTATTGCTCTTACCTTCTGTTCTTGGCTTTTCTTCCTTACATGTACATTACAGAAATTCTCTTCTGTGGTTGTGTTGGATTTTGGGTGACTTATCTCCCAGGATATGCTACAGGTACTGGATTCAAGAGAAAAAGAAACACTTGGGGGCTTCCTGACATCAAACTAAAAGTGTTTAAAAGAAACTTTGACATTCCCATTTACCACCTTCTGCAGGTAAACCACCTTGTTCGGTTCATTGATTGGGAAGGGTCTCCGTTCTTGGTTACTCAGCTACTTTTATCCTTTAAGTATAAATGACAATCTGGTGGGAAATGAAACACTGTTGTTTGCATGTTATAGTTCCTTGTCTTCGAGTATAATTGCAATTATGTTCTGTAGTTATAGCAAATACTCTGAATGTATTACAAGAAGGCAGGAAGGGAGGAAAAACCTGCTGCATTGCAGTTCAGAGCCTATTCCCAATTCCTAATATAATTTACTGAAAATGAATTCTGCGAATTATTCATAAAACAGCAGTGGGCCTCATTTAGCAACATGACAGGGCTGCATGTAATTAGAACTCTTTTAAAGTGGGTTTTTTTCCCCCCTATAGATCAATTGTCCCTGCTATAAATGTTGCTAAAATAAACCATACGGTTTTTCACTGTAAAATGCAGTGCAGCCATCTGGCTCTTAGCCTGGGAGTACCTGGTGAATGCTCCAGGTGATTCAGTCTCCAGGGGCCTGCTCTGAATATTCTCTGAATATTCTCCATTTCTTCTCCAGACGCAGCAAACGCACGCAGCCTTGCAGAGACCCACCTGGGGCTGTGCTCTGCCCCGTTTGATCCACAGCCTGGGCAGAACCACTGCAGGTCACCCACTGCATCCAGAGGAGAGTCAATAATTACATACTTTTATTTACTCATCCCAGCATGAAAGGAATTGTAATTTCAGCAAATCAGCCCATTTCTCTACATTCCAAAGCAGAAAGCATGCCCGTCTGCTATGTATCTAGAAAAGCCTCTCAAGTATAGCTTGAATCACCACACTTTGGGTTTTACGTGAAATCTTAGCTCTGTGCCAGTTTTCCAAGGACTTGGAACCCAAAGCCACTGAGATGGTGCTCATGTCCAGCCAGATATATCTGAAATAACTGCTAAATATCAGTTGCCTTTCTGAAGTCAACTATATTGTCTGCTTAATGAAGAGGAGCTGCTACTTCATGGCCTTTCTATTGCAGAGTTCGAGGGTGAAATGCTAAAATAAAGTAAATCCACATTAATCTCATAAAATACTCTTCTCCCTAATGTTTAAAATCTTAATTCAAAACTTGCTGGAGTCAAGGGGGACCTGTCTGTTAACTTCGGTGGGGCTTAGATCAAGCTGTGAATGTTTGACTAATGGCTGTTATGTTCCATTTAGATAATTACATCTTTCTTTATCCCTTTTCAATGGTTCAAGTTTGCTTTGCCCACAGCATTACTCTCCATGTCGTTTGCTTCCCTCTACTGCTTCTATGCCAGCAGCCTAACCATAAATGGAACTTGGATTAGATATATAATTATGTTTTCCAAGTATATGTTGAATATTTATTCATGTTTGAAGATTACAGAACAAGCATATGTGTATTTGAGTCAGATAATACTATACAGAGCTGGGAGGTCAGTCCTGTTTAAGGGAAATTATAGGTTAAAAGGGTATGATATTGATGATTTTTTATGCCAAGCTCAGCATTTCCTTATCAATCCCCACCTTGTCAAACCTCTGTGAAACTCCTCAATCGCATCATTTGCCAAGATACGGGAAGGAAGTCTGTGTGTCTTTCCAACTGAAAGAGAGGAGGTTTAGA
>VYZT01060036.1:10883-26416 GCA_013400735.1 Pomatostomus ruficeps | reverse complement strand
AAAAGCATTATTTCTCAACTACAAGCACAGTCTCACAACTGAGTATTTCATTCTCTGAATCACACTGTGCTGGCATTTCAAAAGAGAAATCTACTGGAGTTTTACATGCTACTCAGAAAGGATATATTAAAATACACTGAACCACGAAAATATTAACAGTCATCAAATAATACTACAGAGGTGCATGGCAGAAGAAGGGGATGGAGAAAGAAGGCAGAAAAGCGCATGGATTGAACTGATTTCCAGTTCTGTGGTCAGTTTGCAGCAAGTCGAGGCAATTTTTCCAGCCTGCAGTTTTCTTCCAGATACCTTCTTTCCTAAGGGCTCTATGGAACCAAATCACAAGGTGCACAAATTGTCACATCATCTTCACCTTCCACCTAGCTGCCACCTTTCAAAGGATCCCTCAAGATTTGCCAGTGATTACTCCATGTTTCTGCGAAGCCTCAGGTCTGTCATTTAGGCAGATGAGAACTGTACTATATTCCTAATTGCTTTTCTGGTTAGCGGATAAGTAGGGCCCACTGCCACCATTAGGTAAAACAACACTGCTCACTTACTAGAAAAACTGGTAACATAGATATGTCTAAATATTCTGGATTTGAAAGGGCACCACTTTTTTCTTTATTAGTCCAAATTAGGTAACTCCTAAGCACATGAGGACTAGGAACTTCTAGCAGGGACACAGAACAGAAATGTCAGAACACTACAGGAAAGGCCAGATGAAAGATGTCAGTTGTTAACTTTTTCAGAGGTTAACTCTTCTCACCAGAAACTTTGTGTGTTTGTCAGCACATCCCTCTCCTTCCAGTTTGCCAGCTTCCCAGAGAACCAGAGATGGTGATTTTCAAGATATGCCATTGGTATACAGACAGCAGCTCCTACAGTAATGATATGCCAGCACCCTTTTCAGAGTAAGAATTGCTGGCAACACAGTCAGTGCACAGGGAATTGTTACAACTTCTTAAACCTATACAGAACCAATAGTCAGAACAGTGATGCATCACTGCAACACAGCCATGGGCTCCATTCTTACAAAGCCAGAGGAGTTGTAGCTACAGAATGTATTTACCAAGAAAATGTATTGGTAATTTGAGTACCCAGGTGATCTGGACCTGAATCTGGACAAGAATAAGCAAGCCCTTTTCTGTACAGCAAATGTTTTTGGATCTCTTCCACCCCTTTCCACTAGAAATTAAAGAACAGGGAACAAGGAGAGAGCCTGGGACTTATCCGAAGGACTCTGCAAAGAGAACACACACTGAAGAAAAGCAAGGGTACCGTAACCTTTCTCGCTGTTGTTTTGCCCATTTCCACAGGACTAAAAGAACCTTGTTCCAAGAAACTGAAAAAATGATTCAAACAAAACCTAGAAGCCATATTCAAAAGTGCCCAGTGTCAAATTAACTGAACACTGTATTCCTGGCTAATGTGCAAAGTGCCATAATAAGGCTGAACTTCTAGTGGAAAGATGAAAATTACTTTCACGAACTACCCTAAAAAACTACCAGCACTACCACTACTAATGATGGTAATTTAGAGAAACAAACACTTACCATTTTGACTCTGCCCACCTTGATCTTCTCAACAACAAATAAACTGTTCAAAGCCTTAACAATGATGGTAAGAATGAGCGGTTGTATGTTTACACTAACTAATGTTTTGAAAATAAAAGCTATTTCTAGAATATTTAAATGTATCAGGAATCAGAGTTAACTTTTCCAAAACAAGTGTAGTGTATATACCATATACAGTGCACGATAGTGTCAATACACATACAAAAACACCTTGCTTTGAAAAGAATCAGTACACCTACTCAAATATTAAAATCCTGTGTTTTAACAAAGGACAAATTCTCACCATCAGAATCTAAGTTCATCTACCATCCCTACAGAGCAGCTAAGCAGCTCATATCAGACTGCTGAGCAGAACTGTGGACACTATGTCAAGGACTACTATGTCATTTTCCTGCACCAGCTTCAAGTTTTCTTCTTAATTCAAGAGTAAATAGATATATACTGCTGGGCAGATCTCCAGACCAAGCAATTCCCATACTGAATTTCTGTGGCTTTTTCAATAACTCTGAGAATTACTTATAAAATACATGTTATCTTAAAAGTATATTTAAGGGAGCAGTCTGGTTTTTGTCACTGATGCCCAGATTCACACGTTAATAAATGAACCTTCTTTAGGAGATGCTCCGCGCATGCAAATCTGTTTTACTAACTGATTTACCTGAGCCTGAGTACTTATTTCCACCAAACAGAAGTACCACAAAATAAAGAGTCAATCACTGGATTCTTATCACATGGGGAAAAGACATTTGCTCAAAACATTTTTTATGCTTAGGATAACCTAGCCTATTGTCTTGTTAGTAGTGACAAAAATCATAGAACAGGTAGGAAAAGCCATTCACTCTGGCAAATCAGCTCCAAATGCAATGCACCAGAGGAAGATAACTGTGATAGACAGTGGCTACAAAAATTTCTGAACAGAAAAAATTCTTATACATTTAATAAAATTCTTACTGTGCCGGTATTTTAGCAGGTTTTATAATTAAACACACTTAGCTAGTGAGGCTACCAACAGAAGCTGAGAAGAACTTCCAAATGGCCTGCACAAATCAGCTGAATAGGGAAATACAGTGGCAAACAAATTCAGTAACAACACACAAAAAGTAAAGGAGAAAAAAAAATTTACACTAGGAGTCCCAAAATATTTTCCATTAATATTATAACTTTTGAAGGAAACTGAAATGCCATTGTAGTCCAGTGAGGAGCTTTATTCAATGAACAAGTGTTGTTGGAAAAGGAAGGGAAGGAGCCATTGAGACAAGAGCTTAATAAGATTAGGCCATTCTTTGGCTCTCCGAAATATCTGAAAATCTGCTAATTGACATTAACACTCTGAAAGATACGGCCAGCTTCATGTTTCTGGAGGCTTGTCAGCTTCTTACAATCTCACCATCTACAGGTGACTTCACACGGGCTTCTTGCCAGCTTCATACCCTTTCCCTAATTCAGCTGGTACTGACAAAAGGCAAGGTACACTGTTGACAGATCGCTGCTACACTCCTATGACCCAAGCAACTAGCAGAAACTTGGCATTACTGTCCTGGCCCTATTCCTCGCCATTCTTGGCATTACACTGACCTCTGGTGGGCTGCAGGAAAACAAGACGCCGAGAAATAAAGCGGATTAAAAAGCCAAGGCAATCACGTACTGCAACTTCGGTGGGAGTTCAGTTAGGGCACGCAGAAAGCCTGACTTTGAAAGTGCCTCAAGACAGCAGGGCAGGAACAATGCCACACTAATGCCTCACTGCTCACAAACCACTTTAGAGATGTTTCGGCTTTTACACACAATGCTCCCTCCAGACACTATTGCCGTGTGTTAGGATTTCCTGTAATGCCACTAAAACATTGTATACACAGCAGCCCCTTAATCTTTATGAAGAAAAGGAAGCACAGAATAGGTGGATCTGCAAGCTTTCTCTGCAACATACATCTCAAACTGAAGTGCGTATGTTTAACCTTCCTTGACTCTTCTCAGGCTATATTTAACTATTTTTGTTTATTTTATTATCTTCTATTGCGCATTTCAGTGTGCCTGAAGGCAAATCACTTGTTTTTAGGAGTCTGACCGTTTCAGTGACCGGTTTTGTGGCATTCTGCCACAAATACCAGCACTGACAAAACTCATGGAGCAGTTAATTGATGTTGGGAACAGAAATGAGGCCATAAGCCAGGAAGGGCAGGAACTGGTTTTCTTGCTGAAGAAAGCACAACAGGGAATTTTAGCCTTACAACCTAGTGTTGGAATTCACTCAGGAAAACCAAGGACACACCCAGACAGGGTGGAACAAAACAAGATGTTTATTGCAGATTCAGATTTTGACTGCCTATTAGCATTCACAGGAAATCAATGACTACTGGAAAGGATGAGGAGCCAGAACTCTGCTTACTGCACTTGCAGAGTGAGACTGAATATTGAACTTCACTCTCCCTTCACTCCACATGGCAGTGGTAATTTTCTAAAAAACTAACTTAATTTGACATTATATTTCCCAGTGGTCGCGTGGGGAGCCCTCTTCTGAGTATGTCAGTTGCCAGCTGTTGAATTATAATTTGAAAATAGGAAGTAAGAGTGAATTAAGATATCATTGCTGATACGCAGTACTTTTCAGAACTAAGTCAATGCCATTTAAAGCCTAAATAGGCTCTTTCAGTATTAACTTGTCAGAAATATTCTCAGGTCTGACAAAATACATCAGTGATAAGAATAGGTCTTTTGTACATGATAAGGAAGTGCCCAAGAATATTTTAACAGAAAGGGAAAATCTCAGCTTAGGTAGCTGATAATAGCAGACTCACTTCAGTGCTGGGTTCTAAGCAGCTCAGTGGAGACTGAAAACACAAATGCTGTCCACAAGTACTTAGAGACACAGGTACCTTGCTGCTGGAAGTCTGCAGTGCCACTTGCAAGCTGGTTTAATAGATGGAAAAGAAAATTGTACAGAAGAATGTATACACCAGTGAGTGTAGACATTATCACTACTCCCTTCCATGCTTTCTTCGTTTGGCAGGATGACAAGTAGAGCACACAGCACTTTCAGCCAGCCAAAAGGTGACTTTTCAGAAAACCTTCAAGAACTTAATATTCTTCAGCCCTTTGGCAATTTGGCTGACAAAATATTGCCAACTGACACTGAAATAATTTCAGTGATTAAATCATTGATCACATGTTTAAGAAACAAAAGAGAAAGTCATGTCTCACAATTAACTTCAAAGACAAAAAGGCTGAGTGTCTTCTGTCTTTCCCTAGGTAGGTTCAGCTTTTCTTTCTTAATCACTGTAGGGTCAAAGTTCTCCTCTTGTGCCCTGTGGCTAAGTCAACAAACTGGAATACATCAACCACTGCCTGCTGCTGGATAGTGGTTTAGTTCACATTCCCCGTAAGAGGCCACAAAGTCACAAGAGGGCTTTGTATCAGAGCAGCTAATTCACAGCTGCTAACCAAGCAAAATGCACAATAAATAATCTGAACAACAGGGCCAACTGCTGGGACTGACGTGTCCTGACCTGGTAAAGCAGGACTCACACTTTAACCTTCTGTTAAACCCCCTGCACATTTAAATGTGGTATCTGCTTCCAACTCAAGAGGTTGTTCTTATCTACTAGATAACCAAGAATTATTGTTAGTTATGCCTTCAATTTAGCATGTCCTGGTTTTGTAGGGACATTTATAACTAATAAAATGATTGCCGATTCAGAGATTAGGAATTCAGATTCACTGTCATCATCTGGAAGAGAGGTCACATGAAGTCATTCCAACTGGAATGATGTTGCCACTTCCAAAAAAATTCTAACCCTGATAGGAGCAAATGAATCAGTTTGAAAAAGAAAATAAATCCAGCTGTGCAGTATCATCTCCTGACCTATGTAAATTGTTCCAGTGATTATTTTTACTGTCTTAAAAGTTGTTCAGTAAGGAGAGAAACATAGGATGTGTGACCAATATCCCTAACCTATGTTTATGACCTGAAAAGGTTTGATCACTGTTTTCTCACAGTGTATGAGTGCTTCAGGAAGTTTACAGGTAAGACCAAACTGAAAGGCTTGAGGAAAGGGATTCTGTTCAGAGAGACCCCGATGGGCTTGAGGGATGTGTTAATAAGACTTGGCATTGTTCAGCCTGGAGAAAAGAAGGCTACAGGGAGACCTTATAGCAGCCTTTCAGTACTTAAAGGGAGCTAATAAAAAAGATTTCTTACCAGGTTTCTTACCAGGGCCTGTAGTGACAGAAAAATGAACAACAGTTTGAAACTAAAAATGAGACTTAGATAGGACATAAGGAAGAAATATTTTATTCTGAGAATGGTGAGACCCTGGCTCAGATTGCCTAGAGAAGCTGTGAATGCCCCCATTACTGCAAGTCTTCAAAGCCAAGTTGGATGGGGAGGCTTTGGGCAGCCTGGTCTAGTGAAAGATGCCCTTGCCCATGGCAGAGACTTTGGACCAGCAGGTCCCTTCCAACACACACCATTCTGTGACTCTGTGACTCAGTAGCAACTTCTGAGGACACCTCAGGTGACCACATTTTTAATATAGTCAATTAGTGTTTTATAGATGGAACGTTTTCTCACTTAGCTATTCAAATTCTCCTGTATCCCCAGGCACAAATAATAAATGCCACAGACATTTAAAGCTTTCTCTTCACTATACTGTTCCCTTAGATAACTGAAACCTAGTTACATTTCACTTAAGCTTCTGTCCAGGCAGCTGTCCCTGAGCTGCAGGCCAACACTTGACTGTATCAGTAAGAGAGAGTAACAGATCTCCACTGATTTAATAACTTGACTGTCAGCAACAATCTCATCAGTGTCCCTCCAAGACTTGTGATTGTAAGTATCACTTTACTCAAAGTGCCGACCTTTATGCATGCATAAGTTTGGCTTGAGGCAATGCCCAAGACCATCTTCCTCATGTGGAAAAGGGAATTCCAAATTACAAGCCAAAGTTATTGCAGGTGAATCTGCTTAAAATTAATGTTGACATTATTTTAGTTTTTGCTATAAACAGAGCACTAATATAACTGTCTGTTTGAGAGATGTCTAAGCATAACAACACAAAGCCTAATTTCTGTAAAGCAAACTAATGCTGCACCCCTGGAAGTACGTAGACTTTCTCAGAAGCTCCAAGTGGTGACATCTGCTTGCCCTTTAACTTTTTCTTTTGTTTATCTTTACTTCTGACTGTCTAGGCAGCAATGAATCATGCCTCTTCACCTGGGCATTAGGCAGCCTTTTCATGACCTCTTGTGATACCGCTAAGACATCACTCTCCAGGCTGTCCCGCAGAAGTGACTTGGCAACTCTGCCTTCTGGATACTGTGTAGGTGCTGTCTCTGGTATTCCCAGGTAAGGAGGAGCCAAAAGAAGCGAGCAGACCCCAGCAGCTACAAGAAACAGAGCAAGGCGAGTAGGAGAGCTGTACAGGTTTCTCTACAGCTGCCACCAGCCGCATCCTGCCCTTCCCTAGACACGGTGCCACTCTATCCTCCTGGTGTACCTTCCTGCTCTATTTCCTTCTCGCAGGGTTTCAAATGTGTGAAAGCCGCCACTTGCCGGCTCAGGAAATGTGGGAACTGTGCACTCAGAGCTGAGCTGCTGACAGCGTTCAAGCCTTACATACCGAGGACTATTGCAACTTTGCAGGGTGAACTGAGGCTGGTTCCTCTCCCTGTGCCCCCGGCGGGAGCAAACAGCAGGACGCAGCTGGCATGGATGTGGCCCATTCTGACTCTCTAAACAAACACAAAAACGGAGGCAGGTTTGGAAAGGAGACATTGCTTATTCTGCAAAGGAGCAAATTGTAGGTTTCCCCAAATCAAGGACACCAAAGGGTAAAAGGTTACAGCTTTTACACAGCAAAGCTTACATTAAACCCCCCAACACATACTCTCCGCCCACCTAATGCATATTTATTTCTGTGATGTAATACTGCGCAATTCTTGAAACGCAGCTCTTTATTAAGCGACTTCTCCTGTTTAAGTTTTCTCACTGGTTACATTTACAAAAGGCATGGGGAATTCAGCCGGGGGAGCAAACAATTCACCCTGAGAGCACCGCGATCGCGAGTGAGCAGTACACTGCATGGGGGTGTTTACGTGCAGTCACCTCACCATGATGCACACCCGCAAGGACACAAGGAACCCCGGGAACTTCCCCGCCGCAGTGCCCTCGCCGCGAGGGCACAGGGAACACCGTGACCTCCCACAAGGAACAGGAAACAGCGAGAACTGCCAGAAGGAACACGGAACACCGGAAGCTTCCCCGCCGCAGGCAGTGCCGCGTGAGGCGCTCCGCATGCGCAAAACGCGGCAGGTGCCACACCCTCCCCCCCGTCTCCCTCCCTGGGGCGCTTCCATCGTCGCTTTAGGACAGGGGGTGCGGGCCGGTCCTGCTCTGCACGCTGGCGCCTTTCCCCGGCGGACTCGCCTGGCCAGGACTCCTTCTGCTTGGATAGCCCAGGTTGTAGCCTCATGTCTGCGGCAGACTGAGTTCGTTGCCTTTCCGCTGCGGCAGGAGGGGGCGGCGCTCGGCGTGTTCCCCTCCGGCTCGGCAGGGATGGTTCAGGCCGCGGGAGGCACGCCGGGAGCAGCGGGGCCGGGGCTGGGCCCGTGGGGCAGCTGTGGTGTGGGCATGTGCTGAGTGGGTCTGCCTTCGGAAATCGGGTGCTGACCTCAAGCACGTCTTTTTAGACTCTTTGTACCGTTAATAGATCTCTGTCGCTCTTTTAAACGTGTCTTCCGCCTTTTTTTTTTTTTTTTTCCCCCAGATGAAAGCGATGGAAGTCGGTTGGTGGCCGGAGCATGCACCAACGTGACCAAAAGATGTCCCAAGAGCATGGTATCCTTGGCTTTTCTTATTAAATGTTTGCTCTGCATAAAATATTACTTAATTGTGAATTTTGAAGTAGTTATCAACTGATTAATTGCTCTTTTTCATAAGCTGTGAATTTAATTTTGCATAAATAACGAGTTCCAATACTTAAGTTTTGGCCTTTGTGTTGCCCTTTCATTCTTGTCCAGAATGGATGTGGTGTCAAAAAAGGCAAACAGGAATTCTTGCTCAAACTGGTTTAGGGAGCTGGTTATGTATCTTCCTCCTCTTTGTTTTTGCAAGAACAAAAAACCCCCAAAACCTGTAGAAACTGTATGGTTGAGCGGCTACGTAGTAGATCTTACACTTAAGTCTTTTAAAGTGAAGAATCTGACAGTTATTAAAAGAGGAAAAACTAAAGTTATAATGGCCACTTTTAACATTATTTTGCTGTCCTGGCTATCATGATTTTTACATCTGCAGGTAATTAGTACGTCAGGTTTCGCACAGTGACCTCTAGTTTTTCTATTGTAAAAAGATATTTACAGCCTAATACTTAAGTGTAGAAAAGATTAAAATCTTTTTAAAGGGAGAAAAATGTGTTCTGTTTCGTAGATTTGTGGATTTGTTATTCAGTGTTGAATAATATGTTATCTGCTCTTTTGCTTTCCTTGATGCACTCTTGAAAGTGCAAAGTGTGCCTTGATATTGTCAGATTCCTGCCAGAATGCTTCATGCTAGGAATGCTTCTTACAGGTTTCTAGTGTGTTTTGCTGGAAGCTCAGGATCTCAGAGAGGTAGCCCTGTGTCATGAAAGCCTCCAAGCATGAGAAGAGCATGTGGGAAAAAGCCATCAACTGCTGTCAGCACAGCTGTGAGTAACAGTAATTTTTTGTGGAGCACTGTCTATAGCTTGCTCTTACAATGAAGCAGGCTTTTTTCTGGAAAAGAAGTTTGGCATAAGGAGTTCAGAGCGGAAATTAGAACTGAGACAGTGGGAGTGAAATTAGCCTGATGGCTGTATTCTTACCACCAAGAGATAAGTGAAAACTATAAAGCAAAGTGTTTGTTGTGAGCAGCTTGTTAAACCAGTATGTGGCCTCCATTGTGTCCAAGACAAGGACATGCTTTGTCATGTTTGCTTTTAGGGGTGCGTGATGTTGTGGAGCAGTTCAGAATACAAGGACTGAAAACGTTAAAAAGGCTGGCAAGACATAAAAACTTGGAATCTCATATGCCAGATACCACTTTGCTGTAAAGTCTTGGAAAAGCCAACACTATTGAAAAGTTGAGTAGTGCAAGTCAGCTCGAAATTTATTAGTACAAAAAAAGCATTAATAAAAACTGCTTGCATTATCAGATCTTCATTGCTGAAACTGTGATCTATGTAACCTGCATACCGAGGGTATGACAAGTAATCCAGTTCTGTGAAGCTAGGGACTTCTAGGTCAATGCTGGAAATCTGGTGTAAGAATGATCCAGTTTACATCACTGTATTTTTTGTTTCGGTTTGTTCTTTTTACTGGAAAAAATGTAACTAATCTTCAGTGAGTGGTGAAACTCCTTCGAGTTGGCCACGATGCTCTTGGCAGTACTAACATCAGAAAGTTTAGTCAATGAAATGTGAAAATCTGCTTGAGCAACATATATGCACTGAATGCTTTACACTGCTGCTGGTAGAAATTGAGCTTGTGAAATCCACCCACACCTTTTGCACCACAGACACTGGGGACTTTTGCAGGGCTGAAGAGAAAGGTGGGCACTCTTTGTATGAACCTGTTGGACACTGGGAGAGAAATCTATGTGTAATCAGTTGTTAGTAATGTGTCCAGTAACAGGGCTGCTGCTTGTTTTCCAACATAAAATTATTAAATCTTGTCTATTGTTGGCTTACTGTTCTCAGACTGTTTTGTAGTGCTCAGTCATATTGTATCATATGAGTCAATACTGCCAAACTTTCTGTTGATTCCCACCAGCCAGAAAGTGTTATCACTGCCATCAGCTTGTTGTTGCCATCTGAATTCTTGCTTAGAAGGGTAGAGAGCCTCTCTTGCAGGCAGGCTGTTTAAAAATTAGATTTACAAATATTACTTATTTGCTTTTTTTCCCAAGGGATGAGTGGAAGCTTATCTTTGTAATTTTGTATGAAGTCTTGGGGATTTAGAGGATGTTACTGAAAAGAGCTGTGTGCTATATGTGTCCAGTCTCAGTGTGTGTTTATTTTTTTCCTTAGGAAGAACTGTTAGAACCAGCCTGAGAGGAATGGATGTCTATGCAAACACTCCTTCCTAAGAAACAAAAAGCTGTTAAAAAGATGGACTAAAAGATGGACTCTGTGTAGTAAGACAAAGTGCATTTAACTGCATTGTGACAGTGTCTAGTAATGTTTATGTAAAAAAAAAAATAAAGATTTATATTTCTGGTCTCAGAATTTCTGTGTTTCCCAAACTTTAGTAGCAGTCGCTTCTGTTTGATGGTTCTGACTTCCTCTGTATTATTGTTGGAATACCAATGCACCACTTTGGATGAAACAAAGCCTAGGAGCTGCTGACTGGTTGGGATGTGATGACTTAAACTATGGTCTCCTCTATTGGAGGTCTCCTCCTATTTGGAGATAGAGTTGGCTGAGATTTGTATTGTAGTGGGCAAAAGTAGAAATGTTAAAAGTAGAAATTCAGCAAACTTGGGTTTTAAAATAGCAGGAAAGGTGTTTATCCAACATGGAGAATGGCAAGCCTGGTTTTTTTATCACCTTGACCAGCTCCATCATGTGGTACTTCAGCTTAACTTGAAGGGAAGTACTCTTGCTGTTTATTTTTTTTTAGGAAGACTTAACATAAATCAATTTTATCAAAAGAACAAATGTTTAAATTGTATATCTTGCAGTGTCTTGATATTTCAGGACTAAATGTAAGCATATTACTAAGCGTAAGGTTGGTTTTGGTTTGTCAAGAGAGAAGGGCGTTTAGACAAGACTAATTTTTAGTGATCCAGATGTAATTACGGGATGCACTTGAAAGTTTAGGGTTTTTATTAGGGATTACATTTCTTGAAGATACCATCTGTTCTGTAATTTTGCTCATGAGTCTTTTTTCTTGAAGTGTAAGACCAACAGGAGTAGCTTTTAAAAACTTTTTTAAAAATCTCATGAGAAACAGCTAGTGCCAGGATTTGATGATTGATATCTAAAATGTTAATTACCTTTCAACTAAAAATAATATAGAACTCCCAAGCTTTAATGTGTGATACAGGTGTTAGAGTAGGGTGGAACAAGGGAAAAGTGAGGTCAGAGGGAGCAGTAGGTGGGGCAAGGGTCACACATTACTTGAATAAATGCTGATAAATGTGAAGTTTGGTGTTGAACATTAGGACTGCCTTTTATTTTGTATGATTGGCTAACTGAATTGTGCCCTTGAAAGAAACATCAGACTATAAGAATCTGCTCAGCAATAAAGACTGAAGAGAAAGTATGAGGAATTTGTGTTCTGGAACAACCTATATGTGTAATGGGTGGACATCATGTGCTCATGGGAAGTAAATCTTTTGGAGTTTGGGTTTTTTTTCTTTTACTTCTGCTTTATTAAACTCCTTCATCTTGACCCACAAGGATTTTTTTCCATCTAATCCTTCCCCCATCCTGTTAAGGAGGGGAGTGATAGCAGCTTGGTGGGCACCTGGTGTCCAGCCAAGGTCAACACACCACAGCTCTTACTCGGGAGAACAAACACAGGAGAAAAAACAGGCACATTGAGAAGAGAGAGTGTCTGCCACACTGGCTCTTGAATCTGTGTGTTTGTTTTGACAGCTCACATTGTCTGCTGTTGCTCTCTGGTGATTTTTAGGTGAGAAAGGAAACTGGTATAGATGTGCACTGGAAATACAAAGCTTACGCTGACAACTTCCTGCTACAAGATAAAATACTTAATCTGGAGAAGCTGTATCCTCAAGTGGATTTTAATTGGGACTACACCTGTTTCTACCAGATGGTGGTGTCAAATGAATCTGTTTCTAAAGGCTTTGCTCCTTTGTGTAATGTAAATAAGACACACAGGCAACTATGGAATACCCTAAAAATTCAAGTTTTACTTGACTTTTAAATAACCTGGACACAAGTATTGACACAGCCATCTATCAAACTCAATTTAAAATAAAGCACACAGTTGCTTCATGAATACTTAATGTACACAGAACAAATTCATCATCTTGGTATGTTCATATATGTTGTTTTCAAGCCCCTTTCTAGGGAGTTTTGAATTAAACAAATCTTCCCAAAAGAAAACGTACTATCTCTTCAGTTCCATATTCACCTGTATAAAGGGAATGGATTTGGCAAAAAATTAAATGGTAATGACTTTTCAACCAACATCATCAATAGCATGAGCTTGATTAGAATACAAGTTGCAGAGTTAGTGATACTAGTAAGAGGTGCAGTGTAGAAAACAGCAGGTCAGGGCTGGTTCCTAATGGAAGAAACCAGCCAACTAAGCAAGGGAACCAGTATAGGATATACAAAAATGCTTTTGTGCTGTGGTTAGCAAGCCCTCTTTATTATATAAAATACATGTTTCATAAAAGGTTGTACAACTATGTTGTAGTTGTTGCTAATTAGTGAGAGTTCTATAACCAATGTTTAGCACTTATGGAGGTCTCAGAAGAGGTAAAGGCAGAGGCACAAAGTTAAAATTGTTGGCCTGAGATCAGGAGAATCAGGATGAGAATGTCTCAAATTCCAGTCGTTTGTTCAACCCCAGGGTAAGCTTTTCCTGGCACAGTTAGGCATCTCATGTCTTTTCCCTGACTCATCAGAAAGTACAAGTAATTTAGACTGACATCCAGACTCTAGATCTGAAAATACCACTTCCTCTAGCCAGTGAATGCCCCAGGAGAGCTGGGGAAGGGTAGCAACAGTGGAGATGGCAAGGTGTAGCTCAGAGCTGTAAGGGACTGGTCACTTAGACATGTAGGGCTGATTTAGATGTACAAAGCATAGTTGTGACATAGTAAGTGCTTGTGTGTGTCTCTCACAAAAATAAAAAGATCACAAGAAGAGGTGCTTTTCCTCAAATTAATGAGGAAAAGAAGCTTGAAGGGAAAGGAGGATCACATACATGAAAGTAATTTCTATACTGTTAGCTGACAGTGATGTCACAAGTTTTGCCTTGTTTTGGCACAGAAAATGTGTAATAGAGGCATTACATCTTTAGTCTTTTATGGATATAAAACTGCATTGTAGTGGCCCAGGCTAACATCAGACTTGCTAAAACCCTGCTTCCCTCATAGTCTCATCAGAGAGAAGACCGCTAACTAAATCCAGGGCTCTCTCTGTAAATTTGTCATTTAAATGCAAAAAAGTTGGCTTGATTACAAAAAAGTTCTCCAGTGACTTCAGAATTGAAACCTTTCACTATTAGAGTAGATAGAAGCCTATTTTCTGATGTAGTGCAGTAAGTAAAATACCACACACTTGGCTGATAGTGTCCAGCAATAACACACAAAAGCCCTTAGGAAGATGACAACATACAGGAAAACATGAGGTTGGATGTAAACCTTCTTCATCAATATGTAAAGATTGGCAAGATAGTACACTATGTACAGATAATTCTCAAATAATAACACAAATCCTCCTGCAGTAGTAGGTATATGCTAGTTGCCTGTGCCTGGGTAAGGAGAGCAGACTAACAGTAATTACTTAGAAAGCAGCAAACTACAAGCAAGTGTGTAATGCTCCAAGCTGAAACCCCTTCCCAAAGAAACAAGGACCGGCTTTCATTGAAGATGCTGTAACAAGTTCTTGTGTAGTTTGTCATATTTCAGTAGTCTTACAAAAGATTGTGATGCTCTTGATATATTGCCATAGTGACTTTTTCCTTAGGGGTAGTTGGAGTTAGTTGTTATGGTTTAGGTTTGGATTTCCTCTGTTTTTTCTTTTTTTTTTGTTTGGGCTTTTTTTAACTGTTGTTCATGACAATACTACACAAGGTCATAAACAGGTCCTAAAATCCTAAAGGATAACTTTAAATTGGAGCAATGACAATGAAACAATTTAACAAATTTACAAAACTGAGAAAATACTTTAAGCCAAGCCCAACAATGTGCTAGAGTTAAATCTGTGGTAAATTGAAAAAGTTCTGAAGAACCTCCATGAAAACTAAATTTTTACTACAGAGGGGTTCTCTGTAGTAAAAATTTAGTTAACTCTTTCCTTCTGATAGACTTGTTCACTGAGACTGTAGAAGCAGAGCTGTCCCATGTAAATGACCTAAGAAAAGTATTTATTAAGTGAACCTGCCTTCTCTGGCAGGATGCAACATTTCCCAGCCTGCAGACCACTCCGTACTGTGATAGGAATGCACAAACTCTGTGGCTGCCGCCCTGGCCAGTAACATCCACCGGACCACTTCAGATCATGAAACAACGTAGAATCAAAAAATGAAGTGGAAAATAAAACACATCATACAATGTTTTGCTTACCAGTTCAGTCAGTGAAAATGTGTATTAGTAACCCCACGCCTCTCGTAAAATGTAATTTAGACACCTTGTGCTAACTCCAGTTCTCAAGCAGTGCTGCTTTACTGACAGGGCTGCAAATCCCTGGTGTTCCCCAGACTGGAAGACACAGGATCACCGCAAATCTCTGGGGGTTGAGTGAAGAGAGGACGGATGTAGAAAGGCACGTGAGCTGCTACAGCTGTTTACAATGCTGTTTGACAAATTCGGTAGTTAGTTCAATGATTACACTTAGCAAAAATTACTTTCACAACACAAAGACTTTGCTAAGCTCCCTAGCAAGTCAGCAGCATCTGAAGGCTCATCCATGTGCTGACTGTGGACAAATGGGAGGCAGAAAAATGACTTTCAGATATTTGTAAGAAGTGATAGGACAAGAGAAGAGCCAGACATCACTTCAAATATATATTAGAAGATAACCCACTCAATGTGCAGCATCATTAAAACTTAGTGTTCCTACCATGACAATAGAAAAAAAAATTATAGTTATCATACCCAAAATACTGCCTTTGTCATTTTAACACAGTAGAAATGGCTCAGAGAAAAGTATCAGATTATTTTATATGAAAAGAGATTAAGGCAGATTTTGCTAATCTAGTTAAAAAAAAAAAGCTATCTTCTAGCTGTCTTAAATACTCCTCCAC
>VYZT01060023.1:0-19981 GCA_013400735.1 Pomatostomus ruficeps | reverse complement strand
AACGCGTCCAGAGCAGGGCAACATGGCTGCTGAAGGGCTTGGAACACAAGGTCTGTGAAGAACGCCTGAGGGAGCTGGGGTTGTTTAGCCTGGAAAAAGGAGGCTCAGGGGTGACCTCATCACTCTCTGCAACGGCCTCAAAGGAGGTTGTAGCCATGTGGGGGTGGGTCTCTTCTCCCAAGCAACCAATGACAGGATGAGAGGACACAGTCTCTTAAGCTGTGCCATAGGAGGTTTAGGCTGGACATAGAAAAAAATTCTGTATAGAAAAAGTGGTTGGGCATTGGAATGGGCTGCCAGNGGCGGTGGAGTTACCATCCCTGGACTTGTTAAAAAAAAAGACTGAATGTGGCACTCAATGTCAGGGTTTAGTTGATGAAGAGATGTTAGGTCACAGGATGGACTTGATGATCTCCATGATCTTTTCCAACCTAGTTGATTCTGTGATCATAAAATACAAGATGAGAGATGTTTCTCTTCTATTATGTGGGTTGCCCATCATCTCAGTTCACGAGACCACAGTGCTTGGCTTTTTACTTGGAAAGCTGAGGAACTGTAGGAAGAGTGTGAGAGCAGAGGTTACCATGGTCTGCTGCAAGGGCGTTCTGCAGGCATGTCAGGTGAAAATGGCATTTCCTCTCCCTCTCAGAATTTGACCCTGGATCTTATCTTATTCATGATGAAGCAGGAGACTAAATAATGGCAGAGAAGTTTTCTTCCTCTTTTTTTTTTAAGGAGAAAATAAGTGTATATTTCTACTTGTCAGAGATGTGAGTAAAGCTAGAAAGCACAACATAAATGTTTCTCTAAATGGCAAAAAAATTAAACAGTAATTAAAAAGAGCCCAAGCTTTATTTTAATCTCTTGGTATTTTTTCTAGCTAATTTTATTATTCTTCTGGGTCCTGCAATTTATAACCATCTGGAATCAGCATCAGTGACAACACTACAATACCATTCATCCTCTATGAGCTCTCATGAAGATGCTCATGTCAGGGTGCAAAGTGAGACAACCCAGCTCCCATGAAGCTTCTGTCTCTGCCCACACCTCTTGGGGTACCAGGTGACAAGAGATTTGTCAAGGAGGATGATGTAAGAGGAATCTGGACTCCCTGCCTTCTTCTCTGGTGCCAAAGGGACAGCCTTGAAGCAGTGTTCATTCTGTGTCTTTGCACGGTGCAGAGGTTCCTGCCAGCACCCCTAGAGGCATTTCTGGCTGGTATTCTTCTCAGTTCCTGTGTTCGAGAGCTGACAGACAAGAGCTTTTCGGGCTGATGGGCTGCACTTCACACTGGGGTGTCACAGCCACACCGTCAGACGTGGTAAACTGTTGAAACAGATAAATGAGGACATAGCTGAGACCACCCTTGGTTCATTTGTCCTTTCTACAGGCTACAGAAATTAAAGAACCAGCTGAACAAAGTCAAGGAATAGCTGGAAACACCCTGAAAATTAGGGAAGTCACCTTCAATACAGGTGAGGCCTCCTGTCATATCTATTAAAAGTGTTCTGGGACACAGAAAGCCATGCCTCGGGGAAATCACTCATTGGAGATGAGTGCCAGAATGGTCTGTTCTAAAATGAGCTCTTGTTGGCCACATCAGGCTGAACCTGATACTCTTCTCAGAAGGGAACGACCTCTTCTCTGCAACACAGTAAACATTAACAGGAGTTTCTCAGTCACACCATTCCCTGGGTATTGTTGTTTCAAGAGCAGAACTTGCCTGGGAGGAAAACTGTCTGCAGCACAGTCTGTAAAGTGCATCTTCAGAACAGCTCATTTTTGACTCTTTGATCCAGTGATTAAGCCAAGCAAATTCCAGGGGCTAACTATTAATTTGTTTTGTTTAATTGCACATTTTGGTGTAGCTGTTAGGTGTCAGTGTCCACAGCTGCTGGAGCTGGTTGCTGGTCTAAACACTGACCAAGGAAGTCCTGGCAGTGCAGTGTGGAGGCCTGCTTTGTTCTTTTCCAAATAAGTTGAACCTAGCCCAGATCAGAAAAAAAAAACAGTTAGACACCTCCCCCTCCCAGAACAGTTGGATTCACTGTGAAGTCATTAAAATTGCAATGTTTTAGTCTATCTCCTTTTGAATTTCCACACCTCTGTAGATGCTAAGGTTTCTGTCACACCGGGAACATCTAGAAATTAATTGCTTTGATGTTCAAGCTGAGATTCAGACTGCTGCCTCATCGCAGCTGTGGTTTCTCTGTAAGACTGCAGCTTTCTTAGGGATCTGCATGACTGCTCAGTCTGATGGGCTGTGCGCTGCTCCAGCACCATTGTTAGAGGGTTCTGACCTTCCTCCCACTGAAACACGGTGCGATTTTTGTGCTTGTATAGAGACTACATTTACATCCAGATTCATTTAGCCTTGTCTTCTGCTTTCTGCTTGTGGAGTGTACACTTCTAGGTGCATACACAGGTATGTGTGTGCATTTAGAGTGGCTGGGACTGTCTAGACCCGGGGCTGGGCAGCCCTACCCTGTCTGCATTTCACCTAATATGTGATACAACAAAAAGTCATCATGTGTTTGGGCAATTTGGACTCACAGTAGGTTGTGGTCTCTCTCCTGGATCTGAAAATCCATGGCAAATGTGAGCTTCCCCTCAGGCAGCCCACCAGGCGCAGGAGTGTGTGTATGCCGTGGGGAAATACCAAAGTGCAACTTTGAACCAAGGAATACACCTCTCTCTTGCACTGATTATCATGGAGACCTTACGTTTGTTCTCGTTTCCTTTTTTTCCCTAACTCTGAAAACAAGCCGTGGAAACTTGCCCACAGTTTCTGTGCCCCATGTTGGCCCCTTTCCATTATGCCTGAGGGTCTGTCCCCACCTGGTTATTCATTGAAACAGCAACTCTGGACAATGGCACTGGCTTTATATCTATATATCGATCTAAAAGCCAGGAGCAGAACAAAAAAGCATTACATGGCTTTTGCCTGGATACACAAGTAGATCAAAAGGGCCAGTTATCCACACCACTTGCCTAAAAATTTCTTCTCATTTTCACTAATGTTGTGAGCACCCTCCTGCAATGGAATGCTCCAGACAGAACCATTTTTCATAGCACTTCAGCAGTTCTCATTTCTGGGCAGTAGTAGATAAACTGCAGTGAATACATGAGGGGCCATTTTCCTGTTGTGGTTCTTTTGAAATTACTGGGTAGTATTTTAGTATTTTCCCTCCGGTACTTCTCAGTTTTTGCTTAATCACCTCATTACTATATCTTTCTTTTTACAGGCAGGCATAAACTAGAAAGCTGTAGGAAAATATGTCCAGTTTCAAGCTGTCTTCAATCAGCATCTCATCTTGAGGGAAGATCCAGGGTTTTAGAGGCAAATAATTATCTGTGATTCATCTTTGCGACTTTAATAGGCCAAGATTACACCCACAGATGTAAACCCTGTTAAGAACTAGGGTGCTTGAGACTAAGATCTATATTTTGCACTGAGAGTTCCATTTTGACATTTAAAATATTTTTGCACTGGCTTATCTGAGTGAGATAGTCCCTTGGACAAGTAAAATGATACAGATAATTTGGTTTTAACTTTTCACAGGAGGAGTTGCTCATGGGTTTTTCTCTGTTTCCTTGGATACTAGAGATTTCATGTCACAGTTCAGCCACACATACATTTTCTATTCCATTACAGCACCTGGAATATGCGTGAAAAATCCCCATAAATTGTTAAGACATGAACAAGACTGCAGGAGTAACCATAAGCAGGAACATCCTGGTCAGGGTCAGATAGAAGTGGACACGGAAAGCAGAAAACTCATAATCTGCGTAGGCTTCTCGATGGTGCTCTTGCTTTTCTAAGAAGTCAGGACTTGCATGGGAATATTCTCTTCCCTACCCATTCTGAGGCTGAAGTGGCTTTTGCTTTTGGCATGCATCTGATTAAGCTCAAAAGATAATGAATTAGACCATGTGCATAATTTGGACTGAAAGCCAATCCAGTGCATTTAAACACCAGATTTTGGGAGCCTTTGCACAATCACAAGCATGTGACACTGATCGGAACCTCCACCCTCAAGGCTACACTTAGGTGTACAGATTGATCTACTGATTTCATTAGTTAAGCATTTCACAGACAAATTCAAATTCTTTCTGTTCACTTATGAATATTTGCCTGGCATCTTTAAGTATTTTGCAAGTCATAAATATTCTCACAGAAATAGATGGATTTATGACTAGCTTCAAGGGCATTGATATTATTGACAGAAGAGCTGGTTTAAATAGCCTTATAAAATCTGACCAGACAGCTTTTAATGAGACCTCTAGTCTGGGTAAAAGGGCAGGGAAAACCTAGAAAAACCTGGTGAGTTATTCTAATTTTAGGTGGTGGTTTCTTTGTGTTTAGTAAACCTAGATGGACTTTTCCCATCAATATTATTGAGTTATTTTGAAAAACCAAACTTTTATTATTCACAGAAAAAACCCACCATCTTTTAATCATTTACAGTGTCTTGGAGCAAGGAGTCATTCAAGTTAACTGTCTTTTGTGCAAACCCACCTCATGTGCCCGTCTAGAACTTCCTATGTTTATTTCAGTCAGCGTTCCTGAGGAATTGTGTTGAAGGAACCCATGAAAAATATCAACCTCCTTAAGATCACTCAACATTTTACAATGAATAAAGTTGAGGGGTTTTTAAAGTGTTGAGTACAGTTGAGTTCTGCCACATTCCACTCTGAAGAGTCTTAAATTGTTCACATTTTTGTCATAGGAAAGCTGTTCTCTATCTTCACAAATCTTGCCTTCCTTTCGTGGAACATCTCAATTCTTTGCCTTTTTCTGAGCTATTTCAAACAAAATACAGTGTCCAAGATGAAGCTGTATCATAGCTAAAAGTAGAGTGGCATAACAGCATTCACTGTTTACCATTCCTCTACCATTCTATGAACAAATCACCTCTTCCTTCCACTTTCTGAACGTTGCTGAAAACCAATACTCCTTGCAGAGCAATCTGGCAGATTTGGAGCCAGCAACTTTGCAATGGCAACATCTGCCTAATGGAGAAAAAAAACCCAGTATGAAACAAGTTAGTGTAGTGGCAGGCACCAGCAAAGCTTCCTACTTGGATTGGCAGATGTGTCCTTGCCCATGATGTTGGAAGGTGGGCTGAGAAGGACCTACCACCCACTAGAGCAGGCCTTTTGTTTCCAAAAGGCATCAAGGGATATGAACACCCCAAGGCTTGTGGAGTAGTAATATTCTAGAATTGCATTAGAAATCACTTTTTAACCAGGCTCGCAAACTTTATTTTTATTGGATATACCACACTGAAAGTCCTAACAAGGATATAGGCCCCTGCTGCGAAAGAAGACTGCAGGCTTGCGACTGGGGAGGGCTCCAGCATTGTGAAGCCTCCTTAAAGGCAGGATCATTAACTCCAATTCCCTCCCAGGAGGGTGGCTTGCTTCATGACTAATGCTCAGCACAGTTAAGTGGCACAGCTAGGGTTCTTGGCAAAGCAACATATGGTGTTTTCAAGCATTGTAGATGTTTCCTTGCATATGTTTCCCACTCTGTTACCCCGCGACTCTTCAGGGCACTGCTTGTCTCTGTTTATTATTGCTGTGTTAGTCCTTCAGACCTTTGTTTTAAAATGTTAATTATTTAGAATACTGACAGCAGAAATTCATAATACAAAGATAGATATACCTGTAAATACACCTTTTTGGGGGTTTCTTCTAATTGAGGCTCCAAACTATGCAAAATCTTTTGGATGACAGACTCTGTGTCTGCTTTCCATCATATTGTGCACTCATGAGCTCGGGACTCTGTGCAAAGCACGGAGGCCTTGGTTTTATGCCAGCTAGAAACTCAATACGCTGTTTGACTGCTAGCCTGTGTTCTTTGGAACAAGAGCATTTTCATTTGCACAAGTAGCCTTTAGATAAATAAGCCTGGTTCAGAGGCAGGCAGGAAGATACGCACTCACACAGAGCAATAAAGCCCAGCCACACCAAGCGGGACACAGGGTTAGTACACTGTGTTTGTTCAGGGAACTCTCTGGAAATGCCATCGTGATGTTTTCAGCAGAGTCTAAAGAGAAAGCCCCAGAACAATCCTTCTGAGTCACCAGTTTCCATTTGCACAAACCTGGTCTTAAGAGAAATGATAGAGAGGCAAACAATGATTAACCCAGGAAAGAGACAAAACCTATCAGATTAAATTAAACAGTGGTCAAATTCAGATGCCTCTCCCCAGTCCAATAAAAAGGAAAAGGGAAAGTGGATTGCTTACTACTAAAGCTGTTTGTCACGGCTTATTTTCTTACAAATACACATTGCAAGCAGTTCAATTAAAAGTATTAGGATAGATGTAGCAGGCTAAAGGTGAAATTGCCTGCCTTGTTTTATCTGAAAATCTCATCTGAAATCAGATCTAATTAGCATAATTGTAGCTTTAAGATCTATGAATTGTACAGGCAGAGAATGTGGATTTTGTGCTCCCTATATGAGCTAACAGATGAGTGTTGTAGAGAGATGAGGCACTGGAACAGGGTGCCCAGAAAAGCTGTGGGTACCTTATGCCTGTAATTGTTCAAAGCTGGATGGAACTTGGAGCAGCTCGGTCTAATGGAAAGTGTCCCTGTCCACAGCAGGTGGGTTGAATAAAATGATCTTTAAGGCTTCTTCCAACTCAAATGATTCCATGCTGCTTTGATAAATTGTACACATTCACAGGACTAATGTTAGAGTGAAATTGATTGCTTCAGAGAGGGTCTGTGGGGGGCAAACTACACTGGCCTGGACTGCTGCGAATTGAACAGCTTTTGTCACCAAAGAAGCCACGTGGCTGTAACATTGGTTCTCTTCCCAAGTCTGTGTCCCATTTATTTCTTGAGTATACACTGAGGAAAAAGGAAGGAGGATCTTTTTTGCTAGGCACTCCTAGAACTTCTAAACTTTCCGTCCTCAGTACATTTAAGGAAACAGTTTGCTGTACAAACCAAACATGAATCTACAATAGCAATAATAATGTTAAGAGGCGTCCTGCCTGGGGGAAAAATGAGGACCTTTGATTTCTTTCAATAGGCCAAACCACTGAAAAGTGATTCATGCACCACAGTAAGAAATCTGGCATGAAAAATGTAAATACATGTAGGGCACCACTCTGCACTGTGGCTGCTCCACCCTGGCTCAGCAGTGTCACCCACAGCAGCAATGTGGCACCTCCAGTACGGAGAGCTCATCACAGCCTTTGCCTCATCATCCTTGCTCCCTGCAGAGAGACTTCTTCCCAGAAGTCTGCAAGCTGCTGAAATAGTCCCCAGATGGCCCTGCTACAATCCATAATGGACAGAGACCATCAGCCTGATCTGCATCGTGGTTGAGGTGAGACCCACCCCAGAATGAGCAGAGAGCAAAATTGGCCCAGTATAATTTTGATCCCTGAGTTTTGCAATGTGTATCCTGGATAGGAAACCATAAGAGCTTTTTGGGAGAGCACAGAAAACCCAGGAGCCTCACGACCTTGAGAAGTCCTAAGGCCCAATGGCTAAGGCATGAAAGGAGCTGAGGTTCTGCTCTAAGCTCTGTAAGGGACTGGTTGGACATGACCCCAACCCCACAGAAATCCAGGTGCTTTTCAGCCCCTCTTCTGGTGACTTTTAAATCCCTCAGGATAAAATAAAGCAAGCAAACACTCACAATCAAGCTAAACTTAAAAAAATATCAAACGTTACACATTGTAATGGGTCATCCAAGCCACATATTGACATCTGTGAATGAGAAAACAGCTGAAGAGTAAATCACAGCCAACTAAATCAAATGTCATCAAATTCAGTAACATAGTGCTATTGTGGGTTCCAAATCAAACTGACATGTAACTTTTGGCTGCTTAAAAAACCCCATGTCTTCAACTCACTCTGCTGACTTTCTTTACTTACTTTACTTCACTTTTTTTTAAAATTTTGAAGTATAGAAAACACATAATCTGGAGTGCTTACTCACTGCAGTATGCATTCCCGGAGTGTATTTTTCTTTATTTATGTCTATGTTTACAATGATTTGTGTGTTTAAAAAATACTGTATCTCTTAATTTGAGTTTGATATGGACTCTGTTAGGTCACCACACAAGAAATAAAATGTAGATAATTTATTTTGCTTTAAACTGATATGAACAAATCCAATAACTTACTCGTGTTGCCTCATAATTGACTGCAGTTCATTTTCTGCTTGGGCAACACTTTGTGTCAACCACTTGTTTAACTCACTAGATAAGCTTGGTAAATGATGTGATATGATCAAAGCAAGGTAAATTGAGCAATGATGGTTGTGGGTGAACATTCTACCCGAAAAACATGTTTTTGTACTGACGCAAAGCTCATTTTCTGCAAAGCTGGGCTTTGCAGCCTAGTGGTATTTAATTCTTTCACCTGACAAATTGCAGGATTTTCTTCTGTCCTGCCTTTCGTATGTATAAAAAGGAAATGCATACGTGATGTAAACAAAATCAGGAATGAAGTCAAGAGAATCTTCATTTGGACCACGTGTTGCCCCGCATTTTGGCTTCAGAGTGGGAAGCTTAGAGTAGCAGGGAGCGTGTTGATTAGCTGCATGTGTTCCTGTCTTAGACCATAAATGCACCTGTGGTTTAGTAAATATCAGGTGTTGAAATATTACCCTGTAATACTAATACCGCAGTCCTAATAATGCTACCATGTTGGTAACACTAATAGCACATAATGGTAGCAATGCCACCAAATTGAGAGATCCTGGAAAAAATCAACACAAAACTAGATCCCCATGAGAAAGGAACTGACACTGACTGAATGTGTGACACATATTTGTACACACATATTCACCCCATGTGGGCTTTCCTAGCTGGTCTGTTCATTCTATTAACAATGTGACTGACCTTCTCATTAATCATTCAACATAAACTCCCATCAGTCACCCCTAACAACTGCCCCTCCCAACAAAACCCTCACAACCACAAAAACTACCCCCTGAACCTGCCATGGACTTTGACCAATTCACAAACCCATCCCTCTTAGGAATCCCCCTAATCCTTCTATCAGTTTTATTTCCTCCCCTACTTCTTCCCACAACACCGATGACAACTGGTGAACTGCCAAACACCTTTCCACCCTCCCACTACAATTCTTCCACTTAATTACAAAACAGTAATGATCCCACTAAACAAGGGAGGACACAAATGATTTTTAATCCTAACATCACTAATAACATTCCTACTGAAAATTAACCTTCTAGGCCTACAAGAGTATGCATTCGGCCCCAGCACTCGATCACATTTTCCTGTTACACATTTTACTGTTGAACTCTACAGATCTGTGGTGCACAAGTTACTGCAAAACCCCTCCTGTGAGACCCCTAACCACCTTTCCTTTTGCCACATAAGAACATCAGCATTTCAATCTGGCTCAAGCCATACTCAGCAACCCCTACACTGTTTTAGAAAAAGTCCTCTTCTGGACAGAGATGTGGGAAAACACACAAACACTAAATATGTGCTTTGGATTTTTCTCTTGTGGCAAGTGTCCGTGGTTTTCCCATTGGCTGAGGATGTTTCTTTTCTTGGAAAATTAGTTTTTAGTTCTTTCCTTTCCCTGTGCAAAATAAATATATCTAGCAATGAGTAAATATGTAGCCACCCTGGGTATGCGTGTGAAATGTCCTTGATGGCGCTGCTGGCCTGTTCAGAACAGGCACAGGCAAAATTTCAGGGCAGTGCCTGTCCATGCTCTCATGGGCATGACCCATGGGCTCTCAGAGGCAAACTGTGCGCTGCCAGCCCTCTGCCAGCTATGCAGTCACAAATCCTGAGGACAGCAAACAGCCAGCCTGCCCCTACAGCCCCACTACTATTTCAGAAACGTCAGAAACTGATGGCTCAGGAAATTGCAGAACTGATAGCTTCTTTCCACCTCTGTGACTTTTCCTGTGGCAGGCAGTAATTTCACAGTACTTACGGGGTATTAAAGGTCTATTGGAAACACAACATGTGTGTCTTCTCTTTTAAGTAGTGAGGTGGTGGTTCTTTATTATCAAAGCACACTTATTATTCCAGCACAGCCTGGAGCCTCACAGGCAGCTCTAATAGGTGAGACCGTGTCCGTAGCACTCTTGGCTTGCCTGTGTGTCATTTGAAAGCTATGTCATGAAAATGTCCTTCTGAAGAGGTGTCAACATTCAGAAATGTTGCAAGACTGAAGCTCTAGTGCAGCTACATTCCTAGCAATTTCAGATTTATTGGCAAGTATTTTCAGATTCATTTTAAAGTGTCCTCCCAATAAGAACAGGACAGAATTGCATGCTGCTTTGCATTTAGGTCCAGGTATCCAAAAGAAAACTTCATTTATATTTACCTTGTCTTCTCCTATTCTAATAAATGGGATATCTACACACTTTTTATGAAGAAATGAAATTTTCTAAGATAAAAAATATCATGCATGATTAGGAAAGAAATTACCATAATCATATTCATTTGCATTTGCAAATATCTTTCATTTCAAGTGGCTTTACAAACCGTAGCTGTTGCTCAGGCTTAGTCTTTGTGTGGATGTATCTAAAGCTTATACACTTATTTCCAGCAAGGTCACACGAATTTATTTGCACAGAATATGCAAAATCACAGGTACATTTAGTGAGCAGTGAAGTCACAAATGTATAAAGGAAAGCCTCCAGTGAGAAAGGATTATATTATTGTTGTTTATTAAAGTAACGTTTTCAAACACTTTCCAGCTTTTGCTTGTACCCAAGGCTCTGTTTCAGTAAAGCCATCAAAGAACCATGCCTGAGTCCAGAGGGTGTTGGATCAGGCCCTCCTGTATATTGTCCCATATCATAAAATTTGAAGCACCACTTAAATAGCACTTTTTGTCTCATTGACATGGCATCTGCCTATATAATCACCAGCTCTCTTTGTGGCAGCAGTCTATTCATTCCCCAGCTAACATTAAACTAGCTCTAACTAACCAGAAAGAAATTAAAATTAGTGTAACACTTCAGGCTCCAGCAGCTGGGTCTTTACACAAGATTCCTGGCAGATCTGCGCTTGTCTGTAGCACATTCTGCTGCAGATGTACGGCTGTAGGCAGAAGGACCCTTTATTGCACAGTTTCTAGATGGATCTACCAGATCAAGTGTTTAAAAGTCAGTGGGAGAACTCCAACCAGAAAAGGTGCTGATTAAATCAAAGTTAGATCATTACATGCAGACAAGAGAAGCTGAATATATATCCAAAAGGTAAAACTCGGATGCTGCTTGGTCAAGCTGGAGGAAGATACTTAACACATTTACAACTTCCTAAGCCAGCAGAAAGATTGACCTGAAGTAAATAATATTATGTCTGCTGTGAATTGCACCCAGTCAAAAGAAATACAAATTATGCATGTTGAACTAATGACCATTTTATTTGCCGTAAGAAATTTATATTTTACTTAGGAACATCAGGTTTCTTCTCTAACATCTAACACCCTTCGCCTCTGCTGTCAAAGTAAAATAGAAAAAAACAGGTGAGATAAAAGCTAAATCTTTTCCTGTTAAAGAAATCAAAAAGCTAAATTTAGAAGATAACATTCACAGAAAGAGCTATATGATGCAGAGAACAGCAATGGAATCCTTTTCTGAAAATAAACAGACAAAAGCAAGAAAAATGAAAATGCTCTTAAGACTAAAGAAACAGACACCTTGGACAGCAGGTTTAATGTTTCTCTTTCTGATTCACATTGTAATAGTCCAGGTCTTACTCGTCCAGAGACAGAACTTTACAATGTATTTAGAAATCAAACTTTTACCCTTATCATCAAGAGCGAGAGGCCTGTACATTTCTGGATTGTGCAGAAAACTTTCAAAAGGTGACTATGCATTCTATAGGACCAACTCAACACATTATTTGATTAATTTCTGTATCAATATTATATATTTTTTCTGTATCAAATTGCTTTTGTCTTCCAAAAACATTCAAGACTTTTTTCAGTTAAAATTTCTTACATTAATCTTTATGTTGGATTGCATTTTATTCAGAATATAAATACCACTAACCTCTGGTCTGCTAACAATTTAGGCAATTATGAAGATAACAGCAGTTAAGCCCCTTGATTCAACAAGCACCAAAAGTGTTTACTGCCTGGTTTCTGGCTATGTCATTAATATTTTCAGACTACACAGCTTTCTGGAGCAGGTCTGCAAGCAATGCATTAAATTGGTAATACTGACCCATCTCTGGCTTTTAGACAACTGGCTTTTGCTCAGCAATTTCAAATGAAAATGGTAACTGCTTTAAACCATCTTTTCAATTATATCCACTGAGATTACTAATGCAAATGCAATGGAATTTATCAATTTACTATTACTAGTCTTTATAATCAGGGGAACATCTGATTTAGTCCAAATGGGGAGCATTTGGCTTTGGAACAAAAGAGGCTAAGGTGGGTCTCTCCTCCATGGTACTCGTTTCTATAGAAATGACAGCTGTGATTTAAGCCCAGACTAGCAGAGGTTTTCAAAAGGCTTGTGCATGACAGTGTGTCCAAACTGACTTAGAAATTGTATTTCTGTAGGGAGAAGGTATCAATTGTTTAAGAAGAAGAAATTTGATCCTCACACACTATTAGCATAGCACAGCATATCTGAGATTCAGTGTACAATGCCTCCATCTCACAAGGAAATAGAGAATACTCCTATTTCAAATAAAGTACAAGGTTTTACTTCCCAATACTTCTTAATCACTGTAATGAAGGGTATTTAAATTTAATTAGCTCTTACTTTTACAGAGGTTACTGCCACTATATAGGTGCATACAGAGATGCTGTGGGGAAGGGTTGGTTTTTTTTCTCTTGTGGGTTTTTTTTGGGAGGGGGTTGTTGTTTTGTTTGTTTGATTGTTTTTGGTGTGTTGTTGTTGGAGTTTTTTGTGTCCTTCGAGCCTTCTTTTACAATCTGGTAAAGGAAATACAACTGAACATTATTCAGAGCGTCCATCTCTGGGCACCCAGCAGTCGTGTCAGCACGCCAGCTGTGCGCAGGGCTGCCCCAAGCCAGGACAGCATGGCAGAACTGCACAGGCACTGTTCATGCCTCCCAGTCAACACCCAGCAGATGGCAAACAAGTGTGCAGTTGGAAAGAAAACATCCTCAGGACTGGAGCATGAGAGAAAATGGCATTTACCGAAAGGAAATGGGTGTGTTCACGCTTTTTGGTGAGCTCTAACAGCTGCTGCCATCTCAGGTGTATCCCACAGAAAGCTTTCCACGCATCAGGAGAAATGCTGAGACATCTCAGGCATAGATCTGGGGTTTAGTCATTCCGTACAATTTTGTATAGCATTTTCTTCTGGACATGGTGTTTTATGCAACATTTTTTTTGACAAATGGGGCCTAACTCAGAAAAAGTGCCCATGGAGAGCCATGGCCTGACTCACTAGAAAGCACGCTATGACTGAAATGTTCGAAGCTTTGCTATTATAAGTGAAAAGCATCTGGAAGAATTTGATTTTTATGTTTTGGATTAATATTAATTCCTGTGCCTTAAGCCTCAGGAGTTACACTGCGGTTGCACAAGCACCTATAAATTCCCTTGCCTCTGTTCTTTCCTCTAATTGCTGATTGTGATCCTAGCAGTTATCTTCCTTTTCATTTCCTTGCTCTTCTGTGAACTTTACAAAGAGCATTTCATCCTTTCTGGCAAACCAGACATAGCAAAATAAGAAAACATTTTGAAGACATACTTTAAAGAGAGATAAGATAGAGCTGTTAGGCAAGGAGTGATATTTAAGTTTATTTTTGGAAGTGCTTAAAACCAGAACACATATACCTATCAGTAGGTTCCCACAAGAATATGTCCTGAGGCTACCAATCAGTGCTGGCACCGGGATTGTGTAACATATTCCTCAGTACCTTGGAATCTGAGCCCACAAATATTTGTTTTACAGGAGACCTACTCAACCATGTCAAGTTATCTATGCATGTACCTGGCTATGAGGTTTGGCACTTGGGTTAGGATTTGACACCAACAGGCGCTACACATGACATGACAGAGCTGAGAGGCACAGGCTCAGTCTGAACAGGGGTCTCCGCAGCCAAGAAGCCACCCTTATTTCCTGCAAATGGTCCAGCAGCAGTGCTAGAGGCGGCTCTCTCAGCCTCTGCCTCTTCACCCACCCAGGTATAATCTCATCGGATGAAAGCCAAGCTATGTAAAAGCTGCGTGAAATGAAAGGGTTCAAATGCATTTTGGTCACTTCTCAATTGCATATTCCTGGGAGTAAGTTGAGAAATGACACCTAACATTCAGATTTGAAAGCCCAGCCTTTCCTTTTTGCTTCATGGCTGTGGACTGTGCCTGTCCTTTCACCTTTGCAGGAACCTGTGTAGGTACAAACACGAATAGGAGCAGTTGTGATGTGAAACATGATCTGGCAGTCATCAGACACTCACATCACACTGCCTGCACCCAGAAGGACACTGAGGGCAGGATGGAAGGGAGAACCACAGACGTTGGTCTGCAGCTAAACCATGTTCCCCACGTTGGGAACTCATTGTCCCAGATCCCCATCAAACTCAGACATTTCCAGGTACGTGGCCTCCTACATTTCAGAACAAGTTTTGACCCTGGCTGTGAGCCAGGACCCCTCAGCTGGGGAGCAGAAATAAACAACACATCAGCTGTTTGCCACCTGGGACATGGGTGCATTGAGAAAATCCTTCTGGGCAATTTTAGCTGGCTTTGGAAAACAACACACAGTGACCTTTAATGCACAGCAGGATCTGGTGCCACGGGCACGAAAGCAGAGAGTTAGAAGGATTGCTTTTGTTTTGAAGCAGTGAAATGCTAGTGTGCAAGTGCTGATGTGTTAATAGAGGCCTCCGACACAAAGATCACGCTAAAGTGCATCTCACTGCAGTACAGTTCTCCAAGCGGGGGAACTCTTCAAATCACATTAAATCAGCATTGTCAGAGCAGGAGTGTGCCTCAGCTCATGTCCCTGAGTCAGAGCAAGTGGTACTCATTTGAGCATTCTGTGTATTGCTGTGACAAAGCCCCACCAGTTTGCAAACAGAAACCTGAATAGAGGCAGCAAAAAGAAAAAAAAAAGATAATTCCTCTTATGCACAGCAGGGGTCAGATAAATCACAGTACTTCGTCATAAACGTTTATTATCCTCAGCGTTGCAGGATACAGTTGGGATACTAAAAGTTCTCAACAGAGTGGCATGCTCTGATTTTGTAATCTGACTAGCAGGAATGGCCAGGATCCAGATTTACTCTCCCTAAAAGAAAGCATAATGGAAATAGCTCTTGACAGATGTCAGAGGGAGAGACGGTGTATCAGTCCTACTGGAGTTCTCCAATACATAAAATAACACAGGGGGGAAAAAAGGAAGATGAACTTTTCTTGGAAATGGAGCAAACTGCTGGAGAAGTTCTGTCAGAGCAAATAACATTTTGCTTAATGGTGGAATTGCTCAGTCAAATAGTTTCCAGGGGGAATGTTGATTTTGAGGGATGTTTTCCAGTGTTATCATGTACCAATCTAGAATATGCTTCCAAATGGACCATTGTATGCTCAGGGGTTTAATATGTCTCTCAACACAGCTTCAGCTAACTATCTGTAAAGGGTGCGCATCTGTATTTTCTTTGCGTTGTGTAATAACTACTATTTTTCTATTTATGTGGCACTGACAGTGTGTATTCATCAATTTACCCAAGTGTGCCTTCTGACAAGGGAAAAGTCCTGGCATCCTACTGCTCATTTTTGGTTCCCTGTCCGGTGGGTACTGAAGTGACCACTGAGCCAGAAGGCAAGGAGGGGAGTGGCAGGGGCAAAAGTGGCTTTAAACAATCTTTTGTGCTGTGTACTCGTCTGAGTGGAGCTTGGAAGTAACCTGTGAAGGCTTATGTGGGAAGTAGATGGTGCCTGTGACTACTACCCATGGAACAGAGGATAACGTGGAAACTTGTGGCTGTCCTTTTCAGCAATTCTACAGAACAGCCTACAGCAAAAACCACCCCTTTGGCAGCTGGTTTTGTGAGCACACTACTCTCACTAGCATTAAAACCACTTGTAATCTCACCCTGACCTTTAGATTTTGGGCCCTACACAGCTAAAATCGTCTAATTATCCCAGGCTGTTTGCTGATGAATTATCCTTGCAAATTCCCCTAGTAACAGTCTGTAGCTATGAAATATACTGTGTTGCATATTTTTTTCCCCAATCTGCCAGAAAGTTCTGTAACACATAGTCAAGCCTCTCACCTTCCTCATGCAGGCTATTTGCTCTCAGGCATGTAACCAGCAGCATTACTCTTTCTTAGAGATTTCATTAAGGGAAAAAAATCTCATGGTATGACTTACAGCATTTCCTTATCTGTGCCTGAAGCATGGTTCAGCCTCATGCAAGAGCTTGTTTGAGGAGAAATCAAGGATGTGTCCCTCACTTTCTCTGTAGTGCCCCACAACACTGTTTTTTCTCAACTAAATATATTTCTGATCCTGACAGGATTATCTAAAGGCCACTGTGACCTGCAGGCTTGCAGTCCATGTTGGCAAGGAAAGCATACTGCACCAACAGTCTGCATTTGTTCTCATGGGGTTTTTCATTCTAAATCATGTATTTTACAGTTGTGCCTAGCAGCAGGCCCAGTGCAAATGCAGATGTGATTTTTATTTGGTCTTGTGTGCTGCAAAGTGAAGGGTTAAACAAATGTTGATATGCAATTCACAACACAGTCCTTCCCAGGAGTGTCATCCTCTGGATCCCTGTCACCATTCCAGACTCACTGCGTCACTGTGCCTCCACTGCGAGCTATTTCGCTCTAGCACCTTGCGTATTTGATATCACATTATGCATGTAAAGATTTCCTTCCCTTAGATGCAAGTGGTTGCGTTTCGTACATCTTGATAGCCCATTCATTTTCATTGAAAACAGCTTGATATTTTGCAGTTCTGCCAGCAGGCAGGAACTAATCAAAAGTGCTCTGCTTTAATTTTCTTTAAAAGGGACAAAAATCTGAGATCTCAAAAAAAGCAAAAAACACAAGTAGGAAAGAATAAAAATTTTAAAAACATAGTTACTGACCTCAGTTTTACCGTGAATTACTTGCTAATTTTATCATTTTCAACCACTCTTAGCACAACCTGCACCTGACATTGAAGGTTTCCAACATATGATTAGAACTAATGTTCCTTGGATCTATTTTCACTTCTTTGCTAATTTCAAACGTTTTCTAATTTTTGTCAGCTGCGGATATGAATCAATAATGGCTATGCAGATCCTTCTAAGGTATGCAGGAGTAGCAATACAGGGGGGAAAAGGTCTAAGTCACTTTATGCTTCTTGTTGGCTAAATATATAACAAGAGAACATTGTCTTCAAACACATCTGCAAATCATCAACACGGAGTATTTGTCAGGTTCTTATTACGGTGTCAGCTTCCTGGGGCTGTGCTGGGAACCACGGGACTGGTGTCACGAGGCACCAAAGGTATTGCCACAGGCACAGTTTTGTGGGAGTGGCAGCAGGCTGCCAGATCAGTCCCTGCAACAGGGACTGTAGCAGGTTGTCCCTCTCCTTGCCCTGTTGCCTGTTTCTGCTTTTATGCTTTTCTACTGGATGTCCTCTTGCTCTAAGTAATCAAGGAGAATTACAAATTAAGACAAGAGCTTAAATGAAGGCCTTTAAAGCCTCCTGAGCTCTGTTTCCTATCTCACTGCTTGTCAATGCTGTTTCAGTAGCATTTGGAGTTGAAAAACCTATCCAAAACCTTATCAAAAGCATCAAGCACTGTTTGTGGCAACTTGTTCATACAGCAGCATTCCTACTGACTTCACTGGGACATTATCAGGACAGACAACAGGAGTACTTATCCCAGCATCAAATGACTTTGAGAATGTATACTCTGCAAGAGAGAGACCATGAAAGATCAAGGGAACAGACAATACATTGAGGGTCTTCACTAAATCCCTTCCTTTAAAACAGTACCAAGATCCTCTCTATCACCCACAAAATTTTACCACATCTTTTGCGCAAACGCTTGACTTAACATTGGCACAGACTGGTATATTCTTGCACATGTACTGTCACATTTTCCAGCAAATTGTTCTGAGGCCAGGTATAAAATTGGAGGCAATGTTTAATATGGTCTGGAACGTTCTTCTCTTTGATAAATGGGTGTTGGTCAAATAAAAGTCAGTGAATGTGAATAAAATCTGCTAGCAAACTTCTTGCAAGAAGATTTCTTCATTGCAAGAGCAAATCTGTGAAAACCACAGTGTTTAACTCTGTGCCACTGAAATCTGGAATAATCTGTGAAACTGGCATAGCCTTACAGCGGCCATGAAAGCAGTAAATGTTGTCCCCATTTCAAGTTTAGTTTTTAATCTGAATTTGGGCAATATTAGGGGTTTTTTTTCTGTAAATGGACTTTGTGTTTATGTGTTCCCTTTATAAACTACACGTTAAATAGCAGTGAATGTGTCTTGCTTCTTTCAGCCATATATCCAGAATAATGGAGGAATAATTTGGGCTGTGATTGACACACATGCTCTTTCAGCTGCTTACGCATAAGGACTTAGAGTAACTACAAAGAAAAACCGTAGAAGTACAACATTCTAAATTGCACCTTCCAATACTGGTCACTAATTTAATTGCTCAACTCTCACAGCTACCATAACAAGCTGGTAGGGACTAGAACCGAGAAAAATAAAAGAAAGCATAAAAATTAAAGGGTTTAATGTGCCCATTAGGAACATAGTGCCAAAACTCTTGAACACTTCCAGCTGCAGCAATGCTAGGCTGTATACTTGTGACAGACTGGCAATTCTCTTTATTTGTCTATGTCAGGTTTGCTTCTGTGCACCAACATCCTTGCACTTGCACCCAGTAAGGGTCATCTTTGCCAGACAGACATTTTCTTCACACACCCAGGAACCCTCTCACTTTTCTGCGGCACACACTTCCCTAGAGAACCTTCATTATACTGGTAAAACATTCTCATTTATTTGCCTCTGATGTATTTGAGGTTTTTGGAGTGCTGCTGAGTGTGGCTTGAGTTAGTCAACTCTTGGCCTTTAGGTGACAGGAGGAAGAAAAGCTCCCACCAGCCCAAAGCAGGCAGCCAGTTTTTTGCAGAAGCTGCAGATAAGGGCAACACAGGGCCATAAGGAAGTCAATCGTACTTGATTGCATTAATAACCAGTTACAGAAAAGCAGTATAGGAGCTGATAAATTAAAAACTCATGATGAAAAAGTGGCAGAGACAGCTGCTGAGTAAGTTTTAAGCCCCATAATGACTGATGTGGTAGTGTGACCTATACAGTCTGCCAGTTCCCAATGCAAGCAGCTGCTGAGGTTGTTGATTGAATGTACAAATGCGTACCAGGGACAGCATCCAACTTTTTGCTGCGTTGAGATTTGGCCAAGACTAAAATCTTCTGTAATTTTGCCAGAGCACATTTCTGTCCTCCGCTTGCCAGATCTAAGAAGGGTGGTATTGTGGAACACTGGGACTTGAACTTAGAACTAACACTTTCATCACATCCAGAATGATTTTCAAGAAAACCTCTGAGGTTTAAGACACATTAGTTGTGCTTTGTGTTTGTTTACTGGCATGGCTGCTATCTCTTTTTGTTTGTTTCAAGTACAGTTGTGGGAAACATTTTCTTTTTCATTTTATAACAGGAAAGGGAGATGAACAAGGAGATAATTACAAAAGAGGCAAGAATGGGAAATGATGTGAAAATACATTAAAAATTCTAGACAATGGGAGAAAAACAGAAAGAAAGAATTGGAGGGGAAAAAGGCATGAATAGGATGAATAAGTATTCAGTTGTCTTTTATATAGTTATGAATCAGGAGAAAGTGGAGAACACTAAAATGATGTGCTCCTGTTCACTTTGGGACCCTTAGAATTTTCCAGGGTTTTTTCTCTTCCCTTTTGGTTTCCATTTCAATTTTACTGTGAAATCTAGATTTCAATGAAGGTTTAACCAAAGAGGGAAGGGGAA
>VYZT01060012.1:0-12370 GCA_013400735.1 Pomatostomus ruficeps | reverse complement strand
AGTATTCCAAACCCTGACACAATGTCTTAGGGTACCTGAAGCAACTTCCAACAAGAGGTGAAGAAAAATGATGTGGAGCGTCTGCAGTGCTGACTCTGGTGAATTTTGATCCAAAGCCGGTTGGCACTAACAGAAAGAAATTCTTCTTGATGCTAATGGTTTGACATAGGAGTCATATTATCATCCACCTCAAGCCAGACATCTGGTAACAGGACAAAACCTGCAAAGTGTAGTTCTGAGACACTAAGTATAGAAATTTTCTACCTGTCGTTTCTTTCCGATTCTCAAACACTAAAGTAAAGCTTTCCTGTTCAAAGCAAGAACTTGGCTGTGTTAGTTTTTTCTTTATCCAGTTTGAGAGAGAGTTTCAGGCGTGCTTTTTCAGACAAGATGATATTCCTGGTATCTATTTCATATCTGAACACAGCTTGAAGTTAAAGACTGATGAAATTTCTTTAATATTGGTACCTGTCAAAATGTGGAGGTATAACTATAGCCTTCATTACTGTGATTTATGCTCCCTGAATTTTTTGCCATTTAAAGTAAAAATATAAGCCAAACACATATGTATTTGCAGATATGTGTGTTTCTATGTCCACATATATTATTAGAAAAACATTTTGAATTAGATTGTTAATATTAAATGGTGAAAATATGAAGAATTATCTTGTAAAAAACATACATGCCAATGAAAATGTATAATTTATACTAGCTGATAGTATTACCCTATCTGATTAATAGAAATTGCCCTATGGCCAGAGTAATTTCAAATTTGTAGTCATTCCAACATCTTTTTTTCCATTTAATTTTCAGAGGCTGCTGAGGTTAGACAGATTTCCTCCTCAGTTGTATTAGGAAAAAAGGAGGGAGGATGGGGCTAATGATTTGATATCTTCTTAAACAAAGACAGAAATTTTTAATGAGTGCATTACATAAAATTAAAACTATTCTTGTCTTCAATGTCTTAAACTAGCAGTCATAAATATAACAAAATTTCAGCTGCTAACTGCAATTGAATAATCTTATGGCAAGTCACAAGATGAGTTGTTTATTTCTGTTGGGTTTATTACCACCACTTGACCTAATTATTTTGACACTTCTACAGTAACACTTAGGAATAAAAATAAATTGACAAAAGATATAATATTTTTTCTCTCCTCAGAGATAAAAGTAGGAGTAATGCTTTTCTAAAAAGGAATCAAAATAAGCTATCATTAAAAACTGAAATGTAAATATTTTAATTAAAATTTCCCACCACAGATTGAGTGAAGATCTTTTCTGAAATATGAGAAGGAAAATCTAGGGCCTTCTGAACAAAAAAAGAGATTAAACCTAAACTCTGCACTTTGATTATTTTTATGCCAGATTGGTTTTATAAAGATCAAATGAGCTGAGACTATAAAATGGAGAATATGGATTCAGAAAATGATCATCATAATATTCTTACCAGGAAAAATAACTACAGTTATCTTTCTTTTTTTATTAAGATAATAGACAGGCGTGTACAAGTAGTGGTTGAGTGAGAGAAAAGGCCTTTTATTTTACCAGCAACATGCTAACAATTTCTCAAAAGGTGCCAGAGGTTCAGAATGCTCCAACTCCAATCTTCAAACCAGTTTACAGATATGAACAACTGGGATGCTGTGATGAAAACTAGGACATTAGTAGGCAGCCAGCATCTTTGTTTCAAGAACAGACATACATAAGAATATAGACATAGAGACACCTAAATATTCTGGTTTTGCAAGGAAAAACACATTTTTGAAAATGTTCTGCCTACTTTGTTGGGAAGGAAGAAAATTAGCTGTTTAAAACAGAGTGCTGCCAGGAAAATTTAAAGGGAAGTGAGTTTTTAAAATTTTAGACATTTTCTTTAAAGTTATATACATTCTTTCTTCCAGAAAAGACAGATTTAGGCATAGTTTCCTGCTCAGAAAGTGAGATAAAGTATCTTTTTTAAAATATCTCTTTAATATGTGTCACTCTGATATCATTCTATTACTATCTGTATTTTCAAGATGTAAGTTTTGACGATTGTTCTCCATTCCCTAAATGAATCCCTCTCATGTAGCATAGGACTCCTATCACACATCACTTTCACCATAAGTTGAGGACAAATACAAATTCCTCAATTTTAGGAAAACACAAAACAAATCAAAAAGAAGAAAATTATGTTTATCTTTATATGAAGATTGTAATGGTAGATTTGAAATGACTAGAGGTGAGAAATAATATTGTTTAACTTTTAAGACCTGTCCTTGCCTCTAGCTAACCAGTGTAAGGAACAGCTTGAACAGTAGCAACAGACCAAAGCCACTGAAACTGGCAAACTCACAAAGATAAAGGCTGGCACTGAGTTTTATACCCTTTTGACTTCACTGGATTACTTCCAGAAACACATTCAAAGTCTTTCAGATGCTTTGGTCCAAATATATCCATCTCTGAGGACACTGTCTCCTTTTTTTCTTGCTTTGTTGCATGAAAGGGCAGCACCATGGGGAAATGGCTATGCCAAAAACAGTGCGCAAATCCTGCCAAAACTTCTAATCTAGGCTTTTAGGATCTCAGTTATTTACCTGTTCTCAAAACCAGCAGGTCAGAAACCCAGACCTCTAATGGGCTCTGCCAGGAATCACACTTTCTCTGCCTGTGTGACTGTTATCCATTCATGGTTGAAAGCTTAAAAAAGCAGACATTGAACTAGATCACTGCTAGCAAGGTCACAAATCTCCTGACAGTCAGATAAACTGAGTAATGCAGCTGATTAACTTCAAAAGCAAATATTCACATCTTGTTCACAGGCAGCAGAGGGTGATGAACCTTTGTCACAAATTTGTTGTCCATAAGGAGAATATTATATAAGATACTTAAGATACTCATTTATTTTGACAAGCTCAACTTTGTCTCCTGAGGTTTTTTCAAGGCAATGATAAAAAATCTGCTTAATTCAATCCTGAAATGTTATTTTAAAAGGATTTTATTTTTACATGCTTAATATAAAGTCAATAAAATATTTTTTAGTGTGAAAGATAAAGCAAGTCTTGCATATTTTATGGAAGTTGCTACAAATCAAATGCAGGTTTTCAAATTATGTCACTGTTTTAAGAATCAGCTCATACTCTGCTTTTGCCAGTTTAGCAGTATTGCTTCTGTCAATATCTAATAACTTACAGTAAAGTGAAAATCCCGAGTACAACTACGCAATTAGAACAGTGTGATGGTGTGATTCCCCTCCCCTTCTCCCCAAAATCCTGCATGTCATGACCTCCCCTTGAATAGGGATGCCTCTGAAGGTTATTCCTTGAGGCTGAGAAATTCCTTGCTGCAACGGATTCTCAGTTTTAAAACCTTAGCTAGGTGATATAAAGGATTGATTGCACATATATAATCCTTTAGACAAAAACCATTGACCAAACCTGGGACTACGAATGGATCCAGTCACACCTAGACTCCTCTTTGAGAAGGAGTTTAGAAAGCAAGGGGGTCCTTTTGTCCTTTCTGTACCTCATGACTCATTGGGAAAGCCTCCCTTACAGTTCTATCTGACCCTGCCTTCTACTCAGTAAATAATCAAATCTATCTTGTCATTGAATACACCAGTGTTATATTTACCACTGAACTTTATTATACTGAAAAAGTATTTTGTTGCTTCCTTCTTACATAAAGTGCATGGTTCCATCCATGACAAAAGGAAAAGATGAAGATCTGTGCTATCAAGGAAACTTTACAATTTATGTCAATTTATAAGACAAATGTTGATGCCTTACTCATATATTAATTTTTATTCTTGATAGTGTTATTTAATTATCCTAGCACTAGCTAACAGTGCAACAAAAACCATGATTCTTTACAGGAAAACTGTTAAAGAATTACCATTCCTTTCACTAAATGATGCTTCATTAATAGATCTAACTTTTAAAATATTAACTCCCGAATGTTTCCTCTTCTTAGTATGGGAAAGCTTAAAGTAAGAAACAGATAATTTTTTCTGTAGAATTACTATAATGATAAACTATTCTACCTTCATCTTTTTACAGGTTAAAGGACTGATCCTTTTCCAAACTGAATCTTCCATCAGAGAAGATTTTATTTCTTTATTTAATTCCACCACTCTCATATCTCCAACCACCCAGTGTAAGGCTGAACTTGTTTCTTATTCACCAGTCTGAGCTTGCTTGTTATCCACCAGTAATGAAAATGACTATTCTGTTTCCACATAAAAATGACATGCAAAATTTTTCTTTGGACCTAACATGTTTTAGAAGGCTGAAACACTCCTGGCAGTTTCTACACCTATGGATCTAAGATTTGAGCTGATGGGAATTTCATACTTGGAAGGATTTTAAGGTTTGCATCCTTATAGCAGAATGTCTCCCATCATGTCCTCTAGTTCATACACTGTTTCCCTGGGAGGACCAGCATCTGCTGTAGGTGGTTTGTTATACAGCAATCCTTGAACTGCCTTCCCTACAATTATCTTGCTGCACACTATTAATAATTTTCTTATAATTAGCTACAGCAAAAGCTAATGAAAAAAGATTATTTTATTAAAATCTAATCCAGCAAAACTAAGCACTGTCACTTACATGGAGCAAGATGCAAGCTGCATACATAGGCATGATGAAATTTGTGCTTTTTGGAAATTTCCTTCCGCTGTTTTTCTTTGAGTTTCAACATTCCATAAATGTATAATCTGTATCAGTACCTGTATATATAGCAAATGCCTCTATTGTTGTGTTAATTTCTACCTACTTTTTAGAACAATTCACCCACTGAGATATGGAGAGTTATTTTAATCAAAAGTCCAGATGAAAGCTGCTAGAATTAGGCACACGATGCTGAAACAACACTATCATTTTCTATAGAAGGTCCAAGGAATTTTTTGGCACTCATTTGCACATTTTTTCCATGTGGTAGGCTATTTTAAATTTGATCTCATTTCTGAAACAAACAAAAAGCCCTGAGATATACACTTAAAGAAAACATCAAAAACAACAAAAGTACATTAAAAGATGTGAATCAAACCTCAGCCAGATAACTTTCTTGGATAGAGTTCAGGGGGAACTCGTGCAGCTTTTTTGTTGGAAATCAATAAAGATGCATTATTGCATCTTCCTGCAGATAATTTTTAAGTGTCTACAACTGCCAAGTCTCTAATGTACTATGTACATAGAAATCAACACAAGAGACAGAAAAAAAGGCTTCTAGTAGAACAGATGGTTTGTTATTTCATCATTGATCTGCAAATGTATGATTTCAGAGAAGCCATTTTTAACTTGCACCAGGAGTTCACTAAACCTAATATAAATTCATGTGCTTTAATCTTATAAACTACAGAAGAATTAACAGAAAAGTTCTTATTTTAGTCAGTAAACCTTTGCTGCCTTGGATACAACATTTACATTGTGTATTATATCAAATTTAGTCCAATGTATATTTCAAATATGTTTTGCAGGATATTGTGGTTTTTAAGCTTTTCACATTGATAAACACTCAATAAATTATTCTTTACTAAAATACCATGTTAATCAAAAAACGAGGCACAAAGGATTTTACAAAATCCTTTAGAAATTCTGCAGCAGTCTTGCATGTCTGATGGACTGAATGCTGAGCACAGAATTTGCATAAGTCCTGTCCAATTGGATAGCGAAAGCACTCTTTTTTCTCTTTAATTACAAGAAGCTAGGCAGTAAAGTACCAGCACTACTCAGATCTTGCATTCCTTCCCCATTACTACCATACTGAATTAGCATAACAGAAAAATAGATGTGTATCTAAACAGTGAAAGAGTAAGTGTTAAAGGATTACATCAGATAAGGTGTTATCACATTATTTCTTCCACTCTACAGAGGAAGAAGGAAAAAGACAACTGCAACTTTACATGTTAGCAAAGCTGCTGAATTCTACTTTCAGGTATTTCTATAAAGCACATTGGAAGGATAAAGTATTTTAATAGAGCTACTGATGATATTTCTGCTACTTCAGTAAAAAGGGCACTTTATAGCAACAAGAGATGTAGAGAAGATCCTTCACTTTTTTTTCTTCCAACAAGACCTCCCTAATTCCATTATCCCTGCAGAACTCTGCAAAGAGTATTTGACCCAAAGTAAGCATTTGCTAAAAGTTTTACAAAAGCAAGATAGCACAATGAGATGTTAACATAGAGAGGTAGCATTTATTGCCTGATGTGGACTGCCATCAACTTTCCACTAACCTGGACAATATGAAGCTGGGGTAATGACTGAACCTAGAAAACATGTAGCATCTACAGGAGTACATTAAGCAGCAGTAGGTATCACTGCCGTGCACAGGAATTACACCACTGAATTAAACTGTTCAAATGGCTCCTGGCATGCCTTTGTCCCTCAAATTACAATGTGCCAGGCAATCCCTGGAAGAGCTAGCCAGTAACTGCGGGGCAGAGACCATCAGCAATAGAAAATTTTATGTGGCTACTGGAAAGAGCTCTATGGAGAGCTCCTGCTCTCCATGTGTCTGTAAAAAACCTATTTTGGTGAGGCAGGACTGTTAACTTTATGTCAGCAATAGTCATGCCAGACGTCATTTGGCTCCTACAGAGTCACTTGGGTTTCTGCTTTATTTTACCTACATTTGGAAGAAGTGACTCATTAAAGAAAGACAGGGACCTTGTCAGCATGGGGTTTCAGCTGACATGTAGCACTGCACCTGAATGCCATCTAGGAAGTGCCAAGACACTACTTCTGCCCTAGTGGGCACAAATGATCAGCATGAAAGACTGATTCCCTGGGAGCTGGGCTGGCTATACAACTCAGAGAATCCACTTGGGATGAGCCTGTGTTGGAACACTCTGCCTCAACAGTCTTAGATCCAGGGTCTCAAGGTGTTAAAGGGACTGTCTTTTTGTGATGCCAATTTATTCCTAGCTGCACTTTCTTACTGAAGATCCATGTGGCCCCAAATCCTTGGAAGCAGTACAGCTGCCCACACACAGTTCTGAACCTCCATTAAACTAGGGGAGTCTGGGCTCTTTCTGGGCCGCCAACTGCATCACTAAACCATTGAATGTGTTTCCCAAGTGAATGTTTCAGGTATATGAATATATGGAAAAAATCCTTACTCTTTGCTCCCCTGCCTCCTGAGCTTAAGTAAGTTTTAACTAACATGAGGAAAACGTGACAGTATTCTGGCTATTGTGTGGTTGCCTAATCAAAAAGATGATGAGCAGTGGTGAGTGGACTTCTTTTCACCTCACCTGAGAAGTTCAAAGCAGATTCAGAAAGAGATGGAGAAATAGTGGCTAACATTATAATACATAGCATTGTTGTAAGGCATGAGAACCCTGTCAGGGTGCCCCAGCCAAGTTATCTTCAGCACCTTTATCAGGGCCTGAGGAATGCAAGCAGTTCTAAATTGGGAACGAAGACGGTAGAAGAGAGAATAATAAAAACAGGTGAAGAGGGACTGTACCATCCTGGACTGAGACCAATCAGGTGTCCTGAAGGGTGCATGCGAGGCGTGTGGACAATGCGGGAGAGCCAATCGGGTTGTACGTGATCGCATGAACTACAGTTGTAGAAATGCATAAGAATGGAGTAATGTAAACAATAAAGGGACTCTTGCAAAATCACATTGATTCGTTGTACGAGGGTCCCGTGCTCCCGCATAACATTTGTAATTTCTACAGGATAACTATCAGGAAAATATGAGTAAAATATTTTATAAGTTCATCGGAGAATGTCATGGCAAAAGAGTCTTAGAATACCTTTGATGTAACAAATGCAATTTCTTTCTTCAGTGTTAAGAAGTTATATTAATGGATGTTATGACCTCATTCAGATCACCAGCAAATATCCTGGATACTAAAATGTCTGAAAAATTATACCTTTTCTAGCTAAAGAATTACAGTGCATAAATTTGGTTAGGAATTTAAGAGATGGATATAGTTAATGGAGAAATCTATAGGCCCTGAATATGTATTCAGAGGTCCAGAATATAGTGCCTGCAAAGGAAAAGAAGTGACCATGTGAATGTATGAACTAAAGGAAAAATCGTCTACTGTCAACAAATACAAAAGTCCAAACCAGGAATGCCCTAACATAAACCATTTTTTGTTAGATACTGTCTGCACCTGTTCCTAGTTATTTGCTACTGAAGTGGTCAGCCATAATTTGCAATTGTTTCTAAATCTGGTTTGGCACCTTGTACAAGTTGTTTCTCCTCTCAAAATCATAAAAATATTGGCCCTACCAGGAGGCCTGTCTGATATGCATGGACTTTTTCAACAAAGAAAGCCAAAGGAATGACCTTTAGGTAATGATTTTTTTTTTTTTTCTGGTCCCTTCCTGTCATATTAATAAAACATTTTCCAGGAAAAGAAAAAAAGGTTTTATTGTAAAGAAAGCACTTTTACTAGCCTCTATATATGCAGAGCAAGGTATTTTTGCATATTTATGCATTTTGTAATTTAAAATTAGGCTCACTATAGTCATCTTCCAGGTTATATGAAACTGGGATGATGGCAAACTGCAGTAGAGTATTGACATTATCTCTGCACCCTTTTCTCTGCCCTTACAAAGGCTTTATGGAGGAGAGTTTCCAAACCAGTGATATAGAACTGTGAGTATTTGATGTATCTCTTTGCTGGATTTAGGGTGATACACTAGAAATTTTCAGCTGTAGAAGCTGGAAGAAGACATGTGGACAAACCGAGGAACATTAGCAATCATTGGAGGAAGGAAAAAGGCATATACATGCTCATTAATCATATCCACACAACAGTTTTGACAATATTTGCTCTGTACATAGAACAGTTCTAAGTTGTGCACTCTCTCTGGATTAAGGACTATTGTTTGGTCTTTCTTGTTATTGAGTGTCTTTAATTTGAAAAAGAAAACAAACAGAAATAATTCTAAAAATTTATTAGTGATTGAAGAAAAAAATATTTTTTCCAGTCTTATTATATATATAGAGCCAATATTACTAATCCTCTCCATTGCACAATTACTTTCATGTCTTTACCAGAGGTTTCTTGAACTTCTTGTCTATATTCCTTAGTGCTTAAGTGAAAGGAAATATTTTCAGTCTTTCGTCTGTATGGCCATAAGAAGTATGTTTGAAAGACTTTGCCAAGCTTAGTTCATCAGGTTATTTCATTTAACAATTAAAGAACTTTTTGGTGGGTTTTTTGTGGAGTTTATTTACATTTCAGATTAAAATATCTTAATGTAAATCAGTTATCTCACAATGGTTTTATCTTGGAATAAAAGATTGACACAACACAGAATTGCAGTTTTCTATGGCATATTCTGTAGTATATGGCTTGTGAAAGAGATATCCAAAGTAGTGGGTCCTTAAAAGTTCCTTATATGTCAACTCAGTGATTTTGTACGATATCCTTTATACCGTAATAAAGCTTTACATGTGGAAGAGATCATGAGAAATTTGAAGAGGATTTTTTTCTTAAGTATATAAACTTGATCGAATTCTTGACAATGACAGGCCTATCACAGGACTGCAGTCTCCAGCTGGACAGCATTTCCCAGCCAGCCCCACAGCAGACTGATCCTGAGGCAATTTCCTTGGATGCCAACACAAGCAGAGTTACAGCCAGTGCTTTCCATGGTGCAGCCAGCCAAGCATCCAGATTCTGTTGCTAGAAAAATGTACATCACAGCAGAGCACCTGGATTTTGCAGCTGTAATGTTCAAAGTTTAGTTTGTAGTTAAACCTCCTCAAAGTATCTGGGATGAATACTGGGAATAAGTGTCACGATCCGCTAACATAGAGCAGGATTTGTGGTGGTTCATTAAACCGAATCTCAGAGTGCAAAAGAAACACAAACAGGGAATTTTTGCCTTAATCACGACAATGCACTGTATTGCGTGCCAAGACATGATTATGCGAAGGGAAGGGAAGGGAAAAGAGAGGGAAAAGAGGGGGGAAAGGGTATAGCTACCAACGGTCCGACGGAATCCTCGTGGTCCAGCCAATAGATTCATCTTCTTCCATGGGGAGATCTCGTAGGTGTCTTCTCAGACAGTCCTTTTGTAGTTCTTTTTGAGGCGAGGGGCAATTGGCCAAAAGGTGAGGTATTTTAGCTAGGACTCTCATGAGGTCCTCTTGCCCTTGTTCTTTCTGAAGGGGGGATCATTCTCAGTCCGTAGATGATCATGAGGCAGATGAGAAGGGTCTTTGGACCGTCTCTTACAATAAGAAAGACAAAAGAGGTTCATTTGGAGCAGTAGCAGAAAGCAAACATAGGAATATAAGTGCAAAGTATTTTCCACGTGGCAAAATCTTTGTACTGTTTTCTTCCTATCCTCATCTCCCATTATCACCCATTCCTTTACATATTCCATGCACCCAAGAACTCACCTCTTTTTATTGTACTGATAAGTCATACCTAGTTGAGGGGAATTTATCATCTCCTCTGCGGCTTTCTTGCGGCGCCTTCTCAGATAGCAACGTTGCCCAAAGCCGGCACGACCCTAGTGCCCCGACCACCTGAGTGGGGGCGGGGGGTTGCCNGGTATCCAATGAGGGGACTTGGGGGTAGGCTTGTCATAACTTGGGTTAAACTATTGTGACATCTGTTTCTGGGGGGAGCTCCCCAGCCCTGGGAGCCCTCCACCAGAACTCCTTTTCCTCGGTGGTACATTCTGGGGCTCTCAAGCCTTTACTATTTATACATATCACCCCAACAGGAATTACTTTCTTAGAGTACCTATCAAGAGTATAGAAACCTCAAAGTACCCAGATATAATGACAAGGGTGCATTTTCCAGACAAGCTCTGATTTTGTAATGAGTACAGAGTTCAGTGTTGCAGTTTGAAAAACACAGTGTGTATGTGTCCCTGCTGAAAAACTGAACTGAAATTCTTTAGTATAGCAACAGAACTTGTTAGGAGTTCAACTGTGGGAAAACTTCGATCCTTGATGGTACAATATTTGAAAAAATGAGATAGTCTTTTTAAGATCTTAAATAACTGAACATTCTTTTGGTTTCTCTATAAAATACTGTGCAGTTTCTACAAACATAGCTCCTTTTCATAAGGTTTCAGTGCAAAAGATTTTTATGGATTTAAGTCTTCTTAAAATAATTTTTAAATTCTCATGAATCCAAGGGTGAAGCTGCTAGAAGATGCCATTTTTCCTCTCATCATTGCAGTTTTAAAAATAGAAATATTGTGAAAGTAAAGAACAATTACATAATATGTCATAGAACTTTCTTAGCCACAGCTCCTAGAAAAATTACACCACTTTATTGTGAGCTGGAAGAAGATGAATTAGTGAATGTTCTCTGACCTATATCCTGACCTACATTTTCCCTTACTTTCACCAAGTTCCAGGATATTAAACAGATATTAGAAACAGCAGAATTTGTTACAATGTGACTGAGATTATTAAAATACATTTTACATTTGTGATCTAGTGCAATTGAAATTCATACACTGAAGATGTCAGACACATTGGAAGTGCTTGGATTTTCTGATAAGTCACTACGCAGAGCTGCTGCCTTTTGCTACAGAGGTGTCAGTTGGTTTGTCCTGTTAAATCAAGGCTCTTTGATGACATATGCATGTATTGTGCAGTAGCATGATGTTCAGAAACATCTAAACCCATTACTCGCCTAATGGGATTTTGTATAAAAGATATTGAAAATTAAAAATATCCCTCTAAAATAATGGAAATCTTTCTCATCCCACTTCAGGATAAAAACTGAAATTACAACTTTTATGTGCAAAGGGATTCCCAGGAAAATTTTGGTTTTTGGAATAATATAAAGGGAAATATTTTGGCTTCCTTCCTGGCCAAAATTCCTGCCAGTTCTACTGGTGGCAAGCGAAATTGCTGAAAGCCTCACTGACAGAAAAAAAGTACTTCTGGTCCCTATTAGCTTACTACCTCTGTGCAATTAATTTTTATTTTCATGACCAAAAAAGAGCAAATACTTCAAAATTACAGACTTAAAACATCATTTTTTTTGATATTTCCCATTGGAAAGTATTCCAACAGAAATTTTCCAAGTAGTTTTAGCCCTGGCATAATAAATATCAGTCAAACACTTTTGATTTAACATTAATTTAATCAGCATAATATACATCATAGCATCTATATTGCACTCTTTTGCATCTCAAAGTCTGTTTTATATAAAAGATGAAAGAATACGATAAACAAGACAGTGTCTGTATACTAGAACGTAAAGATTCTTGACCAAGATGGTTAGACTGAAGTCCGTAACTTGCTGTTTACTAGACAAACATAATTTCAATTTTACAACTGGGGAATTAAATTCATGTGGGTTGCTCAGCTCAGCAAGATCACCCACAAATTCTACAGAAGATGGTCTTTTGTCCTTGGGTGATTTTTTATGCTCTGTAATTTTTTC
>VYZT01060002.1:0-18194 GCA_013400735.1 Pomatostomus ruficeps | reverse complement strand
CCTTTATTTTTCTCAAACCCTAGAAAATGCCCTCCTATTATTTCTGTGTAGAAAATAAAATCTAACAGCTCCAAAGGTGTTCATACTTTTCTTAATAAGTGTTGTACTGGTCTGATCAAGAGAAAAATGAACATAATTTTCACTGAGACAAGATGTGACAAAGAAGAAATGACAGTGAAAGCACCTGAACTACCACATGTTTATTGAGGGCTTGGAACTATGGAACAAAGTGATAGCAAAATGCAGTAGTTGCGAATAAATCAATAAATTGAATAGATATTTTTTAAAAAATCAAAACAATGGTTTACAATGAAAATAGCAAGCAGGTCTAACAAAAAAAATACTCATTTACTTTGATAACTTTGTGTTGAACTGGGGGTTTGATTCTTTATCTACTAAGTTTTCTGGGACAGGATCATCTACTTGCTCTGCCCAAAGAACATAAGCTGATAAGCAAATTGTAGCACTGTAGTCACTTGCCAAAATTATAAAGATTTGGGTGGATGCTCACAAATCCATCTCTATTCCATTAGCAGATAAAGTATCAGAAATCTTGGTGTGGGGAAGACAAAACAAACAGAACAATCAATTACCACCCTAAATTTTACGTACGTGATTTCTGTGAAGCAGAACTGGTTGGCAGCACAGAAATCAGTATTAGATTTCTGCAGTGATTCCTCCTCCTCCTTCTCCCGTGGGTCCTGGCACAGCCCATGGATTAGTGTCACATCTACATTTTGTCTTCTGCTCAACACTGCAGATAATAACTGCAGTGGACTCTCACGTAATCATTCATTTGCTTTCATGTCTTCTTTTTTTTTTTTTCTTTACTTATGGCATCCCTTTTCATATAAAAGGGTTAGGAAAAGCTTTTTCTGAAGAAGGACTGAAGAACTTTTCTGAAGACTTTCTCCATTCCAAAGGCCTAGTGGCATCCATTGAACCTGTGATAGTTCAGAGGTCCTAATACTCCATTTGCTGAGCAGTCTCAAAGACTGAATAAGTCAGCCAGAGTGCAAAGCACAGTGGGAGGCTAAGCTGCAACAGAGGCTGGTTTAAAGATGCCTGAAATGTTAACAATTTTTTTACCAGCTTCCAGTGCACGAAGTTAAAGTAACTGTAAAAAGACAGAAGAACAGAACTGACAAAAAATAAAACAATTGTCTTCAAGAGTCACTCTGAGGAAAAATTTAGCTTTTTCACATAATTGGGTTCTCAACAAAATATCATGTTACCCAGAATTATATCTCTTAAAGGCTTCTGCCAGAACATGAAGATTTCTCCTCAACAACATTTAGGCCTCTTCCATCTCAGACTAACCAACCTCACTTAGGAATAATGTCTAATCATCATGTACAGACTGAAAAAGGGAAAGAGTCACGAAAAAGACACAGAATCACAAAAGAGACACAGAATTTTGTGTTCCTGCAAACACTATTTAAAAGCTGCACATCACTATTATCATTTTGAGTATTGTTGATACTGGGTTTTTTTGTGTAGAATAAGGTTCTTCCTTTTGATGTTAAAATAACCACAATCCTAGTGTTACTGAGAAAACTATAATGAAATTGCACCTCACCCCTAATCAGCAGCATAATCAAAAATATGATTATAATTAGAAATAAATTAAAAAGCACAAATGGAATCTGACATTTTATTGAGCCAGGTATGTTAGATCCTCATGGCTCTGCCCTGTGCCAGAGATTAGCTGAGGTGGGAGTAACAGAGAGCCACATCTGGACTCAGAGGCTTGCAAATACCAGGAAGGCTGAAATTGTGTAGGTCTGTCTCTTATGAACAAATGGCCTCATAGGCACTGCTCTGACATTCACTCCTCTCAGTATCTACAGACAGCAAAAATGTGGAATAACACATGAAAAATTTGTGATTCAAATAATTTGTCTCTATCCTTCTTCTGTACTCAGTCATAATAGATGATCTTTACGGCTTGGGGCAACAATTCTGTTGGGATTTCTGAACTTAGATCTCCAGTCATTTCTGCAGACTATTCAAGGTGACAGAAACAGAGGGTGTCTAATCTGTATATTTACCAAATAAACTTCAAACTTTAATCTTAAAAAAATTACTATACTCTGAGCATGCAATGCTTAAAAGAGGCAGGAGCTGGGATAAAAATTTAGTATACAGTTCAGCAATTTACCATCGATATACAGGACGACAAATACTGGCAGATTTTTGTAATGTGAGATAATTCTAATTGTTATTCATAACATCACATTTTAATGCACAAAGTTTAGTGTATCTGAGCTCTAGGGAAGATCACCATGTACTTTTACATACAAGCTATACTGAAACATGGATATTACATCTAAAACAACACTCAAAGGATAAAATGAAGAACATCTATAAAATTACAAAGCGTTTTGCTAAAAACAGAATTGCAAATGTTATGAGCCAAAGACTAGAAGAATTTTTAAAATCACACTATTGACACCAATTTAGATATAGGGATGTTCATATATATTTCCTCTCAATGTTGAGATCAAAGATTGAAGACATCAATAACCATGGAAATATTTACTTTCCAACTCACTCAGGGGCCATTCTAAACCACATTTCTATCCTACGTACTATTGTGTTATGAGCTTGGTGTAATACCAATAGAACCAATAACACTGATAAGACCATTACAACAATCTGTGCACCAATCTAGCACAAAACTTCCTCCAATGAGAAAAATATGTGGATTAATCTACAGTTACTATCTAAACAAATAACATTTCAATGTTAACTGAATTATAATGAACACAATGAGGTTCCAATGTACTGTATATGCAAACTTGCTTCTTTGTCATTTTATTTACTAAAAAACTAGTAAGAAATATAATCTTTCTGAATTACATGGGTGCATTTAATATGCACAAAAGAAAAAGAAGTTAAAAATAAAACCCCTAATCTAGAAAAAAATGATGTGAACAGTTCTCACTAATCATGACCGCTTTCAAAATTCTGAATTTATGTGTTCTGGATTTTCCAGAAGAAGGGTTTCTTTCTTGTTCTGTATGTGCGTTACTAACTCAGGCTTGCACCTGGGTCTGTCTTGTTTAACTGTTACGAAAAGAAAGAATTCTATAAAATTCACTAGTTTTTACAGTTAAAACTTCATTGATTGTGTTGTCAGTGATGATAGGTGTCTCTAGGACACAGTGGCCAGAATTGACTGCAAATCTATATACTAGTACTAGCTTTTGTCACCTTTAAACCTTTTTTCCTTGCAACAGAAGACTTTAATTAATTTGGAAAGCACCTTGCCGTCATATAAAGTCTCCATGGAAACTTTTGTTCAATCCTTTGACCCATTTGTGTAAGACAGTACATGCTATCAACTGGCAGCATTTTTTAAAAATACATCTCATTAAAAAAGATCTTTGAAGGTTTGATTGAGTGATCCAATTAGGAATCACACTTACTCTGTTACTTCCATGGTGGCACAGATGCTGATTTCTGTTTTCCTCAGTAGCCCAAGGGGAACCTCCTAGTGTCTTCAATATGGCAGAAGCTATCTCAGCCTACTTTTATTCTTGGGCTTCTTAGAAAGTTGTATTTATTAACAGCAGATGAATTCAGCTGGAATTCAGAAGGCTGCAAGTGGCCAACTGCACGTCCTAAGTAGTTCTCTAATATTTCAAGGATGGCTCCCAGGTCACATCCCAAGTCTATATAGGAGCAGCAAAATAATCTGAAATCTCAGGAGCAAGTGGAATCAGGCCAATGAGTCTCTGAAGGCTGGCATCATCAGAGAGTGCTAAGATCCAGTTATGTGCCTCAAATTCACAGTAAGAGCTGTGGGGAGCCTTTACAACTGCCCAAGAACAGCTCCCAAACCTCCGACGTGTGAAGATGAAGATTCTGGTGTGTGGCTCATGGGGTTGAGGAGGTCTGCCCATGTTTGCTGCATACACAGCATAAATTTCAACTACAGTGATTGTGATGGTTATTTAACATGTATTCTAAAACAATCTATTAGCGGTTACATTGGCCTTTTTCCAACAAAAGGAGACATCTGTATGTCAACTGCTGCATATTCTTTTCAGTTTGGTAGAGTGTGGGAACTCAAAAAACATTTTTAAGCCCTCATCAAACAGATGAAATGAAAATGATTATTACTAGACACCCTATAGTTCTGACAATGAAATACTGAATCATTTATTGTAAAACATATGGGGGCAGGAGGAATAGAAGGCAAAATAAAGAGTGTGCCTTCTGTTCAGGGTCCTCAGACAGAATTATATATTGAGACCTTGGAGGGCTGTGTTAAACAGAACTAACACTATGCAGGCAGAAATGGATTTTCTTAAGTAGTTTCCATATAATGGGCTTGGTAGCTTTGAGAAATGCCTTTCCTTAATGGTCATTCTATTGATGTAGAGTCCAAAGACAATTTTTCTAATTAAGCAATAAATTACAGCTGTAGCAAAGCCTGCTAAGTCACTATTAGATCTGTGCAGAGCCCTGAAACTTCAGATTGCTAAGGACTCAGCAAGCCTCTTACCTAACTTTACTCATTAATTCTTGCTTCTCCACCTAGTTTTTCTTAGGGCTCTGAGATCAAAAATGCTTCTCTCAGACCTCACAGTGTCACTCAAAATGTAGGTGGTTTTCGCTCAGAGATTATATTTACCACAATAATTTTAACAGCTCCTTACCTCTTACTTTTCCTTCATTTTCCCCCATGAAGCTGAAAGAACCTTATTACTGTTTTTCTTTTTTCCTCTGTGGTGGTCTTTTTTTAATTTATATTTTTTTAAATTCTGGTTTTTTCCCTTTTAAGGGGCTGGAGAAAGGCACAGTTGATATGCTCTCTTTCTTTGTGCTCAACAACTTGTAAGATATGACAATGTTTGATTCCTCAAAGATCACTGGGAGGCAGCCAAAGGGCATATTCCAGGTAATCAGGCCAGCCACAGATCCTGTGTAAAGGTAAACCTGCTTCTTGACAGCCACACATGTACCTTCAAATTGCTTCAACTGACAGAGACAAGACCTAAAACTTGCCTCTAGACTTTCCATTGGAATGGCTCAGCAATCCTTCCTTCTGCAGTAAACTGGCTAGCAGACAATTTTATAAAACTTCACTTTTTTCTTTGCATTGTAAGGGCTTCTGAGATGTCTGTATTTAAGGAAGAAGACCTCCACACCCAATAATACAGCTATTGAAACTGTCATTGCAGGAATGTTGATTGAAAGGTGCAAGGAACATTTGTTAAAATGGAAAACTGTGGGCCATTCTTTCCTTGGGAAAATTTCCTGCTTAACTTCATGCAACTGGTTTATAACTTGGGTAGAGGACTCATGCCCTCATGATGAAAACGCACTACATAGTGAGTAAAAGTTCTCAACAGCCACAAAAATCTTTAGCCTTTTACAAGCTTTCTATGCTTCTAGCTTCAGCAATTTCTTAACAAGCTGAATAGAAAAACAATACCTTATACACAACAGTATTTCATGTCCAATTTGTTCCGTTTCCATGACAGAGGTTAGGCAGAAGCAGGTCATTTTCTTTGAAAACAGTCATTATTCTACATATCGTTACCATATCCCTTGCAACACATCCTCAAGCTAATGCAGAGTCTTTATCAGCTGATTCATTTCCACACTTATTTATAGATGCAGAGACCAGATTTGACATAGGCATGCCATTGATTTCTACAACAACATAATACGGTCCCTTCTCTCTCTTTCCTATAAAGTCCTGCATTTGCATTTTTCATTAACATAAACAGCTCAGCCAAATGTTTTTAAAATGTTCAAAGTCAGAGCTTAATAATACGGGTGACTGATACGAATGGTTCTTTCCAGCCTAAACAGTACTTCTGAAAAATGGGACACTCCCCATCCCACCTTCCCAAATGGTCCCTTAGCCAAGTACCTCAGCTGACGTCACCTTGTCAACAAAGAGTCAGAAGAACCTGTGAAAATCCGTATTTTAGCTTTTACAATCCTAAATACATTTAAGAACAGAGGTATCATTGCGGAATCCTTTTGCATTTTCCCTACTTCTAATTCACAAGCATTTTGCATGAAATTCCATTAACATTCAAGTTTCCATTAAAAATTGTAAAAGCTTTTAGAAACTGTGAATTTCAAATAACTGACTTATACTGAGTCAGGGCTATAGTTACAGAATATCAAAAGATGAGACAGAATAACAGATAATTCTTTGGAAAAAACCATTTTCCTTCATTCTAAATTACACACAACTTTCAATAGGCATCTCATACAAAAGTAAGTTTTCCAAATCTGCAGTTCTACTTATCATTCTTTTTGCAAGAAGGTTGCACTCAATTGCATAGTTATTGACAGGAGATGTAATCACAGTTAAGGTGCAGGGTTCTAGCCTGAATAAAAGTCAATATGGAAACTTAAAAAATGTGTGTAGTGTAATGTCTGTTTTTTTAAAGATGAAAAATCTAGCCTTTCCTCCTTGAAGCTCAAAGCCAAAATTTTCTGTGCTCAGTCTGTACCTTATCTCATCACAAAAGTATAAATTGCTTGACCTCAAAAGGCAGTATATGCTAGCAAGTTATTTTTACAGGGAGCACACCCCTGTAAGAACATGTGAAAAAGAAAAGAGGGAAACCTTGTCAATTTTGTGGTTTTAGTAGTGGGGAAGGGGCCATGAAGATGGCTTCTGTGAGAAGCTTCTGAAATTCTTCACCATTTCCAGCAGAGCCAATCTCTGATGGCTCTGAAGATGATGGACATGCCACTGGCCATGTTTGGGCCAATTAGAAAGGTTGGATACGCCTCTGTGATGACAAATTTAAGGAAAAATCAAAACAAAGTGTGCACAGCTGCCTTTAGTTAGAGAAGGAGGAGGATGTGAGAACATGTGAGGGAAAACAACATGGAGACACCAAGGTCAGTGGAGAAGGAGGGGGAGGAGTTGCTCCAGGCTCTGAGGCTGCAATTCCTCTGCAGGCCGTGGTGAGCCCATGGTGAGGCGGGGTGTCCCCCCTGCAGTTCATGGGATCCACAGGGGATGCAGATCCACCCACAGTCCNTTCCATGCTGGAGCAATTTGTCCTTGGAGGACTGCATCCCATGGACGAGTTAAACCCACACCATAGAAGTGCACAGAGAACTGTCTCTCATGGGAGTGACCCCACGGCAAAAGCAGAGGGAAAAAAAGCCTCCTCTCCCTATGCAGGGGAAGAAGATTCTCAAAATGGACTGACCTGAACCCCCACACCCTGCCCCCCTCGCACTGTTGATGGGATGGAGGGAGGAGTGGGGAGGGAAAAAGAACGGTGTCTTTTAAAGGTTTAGTTTTACTTCCCATATCCTCCTTCTAACCCTGGTAGTAATAAATTTCACTTTGCAACTTAAGTTGAGTCTGCTTTGTCCTTGGAGCGTTTTCTCCCTGTTCCTTATCTCAACTCATGGACCTTTGTGTTAATTCCCTTTTTTTTCTTCCCCACTTTCCTTCCCTCCTCTGCCCAGCTGTGGCAAGGAAGGGAACAAGTGAGCGGCTGCTGTGGGTGCCTGACACTTAGCCAGGGTCAAACCACAACAGTCACCTAGTAAAACACATTCCCCAAACCAAGTCTTAAACATAAAACACCAAGACCTGATAATAGGAAGCCTCTGTTTAAGAATTTGATTTGTGGATATCCAGTCACTAAAGTGCATCAAAGAATAGAGTCAGTCACTTACTCATTTCCGCTAGATAACATCCAGTGTATCAAAAAATGCATGTAATTGACATTTCTGAGCACTAAAATATTGTGGCAAGAATTAAATCCCAGCAGGCTTCACCAAGGACTCACTGGTAGATTAGAAGGAATTTCAGAAACCAGACTAATCCTCTTCTCTGTCACATACTGTACCAGATATTTGAAAGTAATGAGCTATGGGCCAGTGCAATACTGCAATAGCATTAAAAGTAATTAAAGAAATATTGACAGCAATCAGATTCATTTAAGATTCTTCATCCTTTTACATGTGATCCCTCCCCAGCAGAAAATTAATAGCTCAGGATGATGTTGCAACCACATGTAAAAATCTGTTTCTTGCTGAGGAGCTGTGCCACATTATAAAGCCTTTTACAGGAACACAAAGCTAAACCTAAATGGAAGAATAATACTTGTGTGTTCAGAAAGTGCTGATTCCTGATGAGCTTCTAGAACTCCCTAGCAACTTATGAGAATCTTTGTTGAAGGGATTCCTGCAGTCTAAAGATTTACTGTCATCTGGCAATTGCAGCTACGAAGCCAAGTAAGATTCTTTTCACATAAAACAACTGAGACAAGAAGTACCCTCAATTTCCACAATACGCTGTTTTTGTAGACTGTTTTGTATTTCATCAGGTTGAAGATACTTCAAGAGATTCTGTATTGTGGCTCAACCATGCACTTCAAAGTAAGAGATGAGAATAGAGAGGTATGCAATGATGAATTACTTCTCAACCTACATTTCTGCCCATTCTTTAAGTTTGCTTTGATTTATAAAAATACAGCTTGGCATTTCAGGAAGAAAAATTTCATTCCTCCCTTCCCCACTATCTAAAACATATATCTTCCATAAAACAGGCTCTGAGTGAAAATTATGGCTAGCTGGCAGACTGTGTTTCTTTCTGCTACTGAGGGAACTTCTAACAGCAGTGAACTCAGTAACTGAGGATCTAGACTTTGCAGTATGTACCTCAAAAGAGTTAGAAAGAATTGCTGTAGCTCTCCTTTCTGGAAAGAAAACAAGCTTCTTTTGAACACCCTTGCAGAGCAATCTCAATCTACAACATTCTAAAGGAATTTCCACCAATATGTACAGAATTAAATACCTATTATAATTTCAATAGCTACCTAAGGGATGCCTCAAGCAGGCAGACAGAAAATTATGTTAAACAAGAAATCCAGACAGAGTTTTGCTAGTGGCAGAGGAAGAAGATTCTTCTACCAGTCTTCTGTTCTGCTGCAGATTGTTACAGGCCTGGCTACAGGGCAGGTTAAAAAAAGTTCAATTAACCTGAATTTTCTGCCGTAGACTTCTGGTAACCAATTCTAAAATGTCAGAAGGTATTTTAAAAATAAAAATTAATTTGTGCTGTCTCAAATGCGTGGTGGCAACATGAAAAGACTGTTAAATTTTATATTTAAATAATTAAGAATCTGCTTTAAAGGCCAAGGTCAGCAATCAGAACTTATTTCCGTTAACCTACCAATAAAACACTTTCTGAATTGCTTTCTTAAGAACCTGTGATGTATACCACAGTGGTGCACAGTAATCTTCCTGACTATGACACATTCAGCTACACAGCTCTTATTAAGAGAAGGGAGAAATTAGAAACCCAAAGTGCTGGAACAAAGAATGACGCCCATGCCAAAGCACAAATGCTACCAGTGTGACCTCCAATTTTAAATGGTCAGGTCACAAATCGCATATACTCCCCTCATTACTCACCTAGACGAGAGAAGATTTCTAATCATTATTTTTTAAAGTCTTCCTTTGTGTGCTGGATAAGAACATAATATAAGTGACTTCTTTTTAATCTGGAGGCAGATTTTTTACATAGACTTAGAAAGCCACAGCTGGTGGCCAGAAGAACAAGCTAGTGCCAAAGCAGCTTTCAGAGACAGAGCATATGCAGAAGGCAAACACCTGAAATAGAGCCCTGATACCCCAGAAAACTACTGTCACCTGAGGTACTACCTGTCACGGGTACTGCAACAGCTGACTGCAGATATGTTTTGACCCGTGGCTAATGGAAAGTATTTCTTACTGGCATTTGAGCCATCAGCTGGATCAACTGAGCCCCCAAAGGCTCAGGTACACAGAGACAAGGACTCCTGCCAGTATTCCTACCGAATGTCTCTTACTAGTTTTAAATAGACACACTCAAATCAAGCAACTCGGCTTAAAAGTAATCATGGAAAACATTCAAATACTTGAAGGTATAGAGGAATAAAAATCAAAAGACTAACAATTCAGGATATTATCACAGAATGTTAAATGATGTCCCTCTTTCATGCTACAGAAGAGGGAATTACTTCATCCTATAATGAACTACAATGAAACATGCAGAAATTAGAAAGGAATGCCCATTGAGGAGGCTTTGGGCTAAAACGCAAAATACAATTTGCTTGTATAAACTGCTGGCACATTTGAAACTGAGTTTCATTATAATCCCCACTAAAGATTCTTTTAGGCACAGTTTCACCAGTTTAGTACCCTTAATACAAATCATTCAAGTATTGTAGTGTTCCCTCACCAGAGAAGACATTTTCAAGGAGCATTTGAAATGCAGGATTTCTGAAGAGAAGGCAGACACTACCACTGGTGGAAGCACAGATATATACAAGATACTCATGGGTGTGAGGTTTTAGCATTTAATGACCCTGCACTTAACACTGGTACCAAAAGCAGAAAAATCTCTTCTCTCCATGTTGATACAGCTGAGCAGCATGCCTCGTGATGTGGGATCCTTCCTCGTGCTTTGCTTTGACACGTCAGGAGATCAGCTCCCAGCATACCCGCCAGGCACTCCAGATGTGTCTGCTGTGGCTGTAACACTCCCATCATCGACACTGCCAGTGTCCAGCTTCAGAAAAGAGGTTTTCCCTTTAAACAAGGACAGGGAACTTGTGCCATTCGGGTGACTTGGTGTGCAAGCCAGGCAGCTCCTATGGTTCACCTTTGCCAACAGAGCCTTGAGCACCTTTCCACCAAGCCTGCTGGACAGGGAAGCTGGAGGGCCTTACCAGAAAATCAGCAGCAGCCAAAAGCCCAGAGCACTGATCTACCCAGCAGACACCAAAAAGGGCTGTACAGCCCTGCACAGCCTCTGGGCTCGAAGGTAGGAATAGTAGCTGAGTTGTTGCCACTTCACCATTTCATGCTCTGTCTCTCTCTCTCTAATCATCTCAGGGAATTCTTACTCTCCTAAGAATCCTCCAGCCCAAAATGACACTTTTGAGGGTTTTCTGGTCTTTCTCCAGTAAATGAAAGACACTTTGCAGGATTTTGGACAAATCAAATGCATGTTTTAACACATTCATTTTTCGGGAACCCTATTGCTCTTTAAGGTAAAAGCAGTGAATTACTGTGTGTATTTTGGGGCTATTCCTTAAAGGAACAGCCAAACACAAGTAACACTTTTAAAACAGTGAGAGGTATGCCAAGTACAAAAGTACTTCTATTGTAATAATAAGTAATTTCAATACTACAACTGTAATGGGAAGTTCCAGGAACATGGTTAAACTAAATTCTGCTTGGCTCCGAGCCATTTAAATATTTCTTTTCCACATTCTCATCAATTAGAGAGGTACAGTAAGTGTTTTTGTGCTTAAGTGCTCTATTACAGGGGACACAAATAAGCCATTTTTCTTCCAGTGGTTGGAGCTAACATTTCTATAATCTCATATTACACATTTGGCAGACTTGAAGCATGCTCAGATTTTTACTTGTGTTGCATTAGTAAGCCACAGCACGTGAATCAACTGAAAACCGGTAGTACAACTGCACATCCTATCCAGACTACACAGGTTTACAGCGCCCATAGAGTACTTTTACTTCAGTACTGCTGTAAATATTCACATTTGGAAAGCAGAGAACAATTATTGTTAACAGTTTACATGCAAATAATTGCAGGTATGTACCATGAAAGAAGTGTTTTAATGAAAAATTACATTGTAGAGCTCAGCTGCCATTTTAAATACAGGTTTTAGACTGACAAACCTATACTTAGACTTTACTAGGACAATTAATAATCTTACTAATAAAGGAAAGCTAACCAGAGGTATACACACATTTTACATGCTTTTTAGAGTGAAATATATCACTGTCACAAGCACTGCCTTCCATCACTGACAAAGTCTATTAAAATGTGAAAAGTCTGTAGAAGTGCAATGTACTCTCTGTCAGCTGAGCCTGCCTGTACCAGGCATGCTTGTCTCCCCTTGCAGAAGCCCCAAACCACATGAGTGCATTAGGATAAAACCAAAATTATCCATTTCCTGAAGCTTCCTGTTCCATGTGGAGCGCACAACAAAGACACATTAGAAGCTGAGTTTCTACAACACTGGTGTAAAAAATAAAGGTCCTATGGAATTAATCATTACCATAAAACATGAAAAAATTATCAACAGAAACCATGTTTCCAAAATGGTTTTTCACCCATGTTTCAGCCCTTCAGCTCATATAACCATCTCAGAAAAGAAATCAAGGCATTTCACCAAGAGTTAGGTAACACCTTATTCATATTCTGCCTGTTCTTACCAATCCTTTACACACAGCTTTACCGTGAGTCTCTGACCATGCAAAGACAGCACCTAGCCAGATACACACGTAGGGAGGTTAGGGAATAACACAGTTCCATTCTCTTCAAGCCAAACTGGTAAACACCAAGAACTGAAAAGCCTGACCTTACACATCAGACTGCTAATGGCAGGAGGCTTCTGAGCAGTGCAAGGATAACTGTGAGACAGCTACAGCAGTTAGAAATTGTTAAATGTGAAATTACTAACATGGTGATCCAGGAAGACAGCATGGTTTTGTGGACAGCTTTACGCTGGATGGTAAAGAGGATTCATATTTTTTTTAGTTAAAGTTGATCTCAATAGATTTGATCTCTGCAGTATCAAAAATTATAGAATTATCATATCTGCACATACTGCAGTTAGGACAAAAAGAGTTAAAATAGGTTAAAGCTCTCAAATGTTACTATAGTACATTGCTTTTTTACTGCCATTCTGTTGGGTTTTATTTGCAATAATTTGTGTGGTAGAACTACACAGAGACCCTGATTTTACTATTACCTTTCATGTGGGAAGGCAACTATTGCCCCAAACCCCTCTTGCCCACCCAGGTGAAGAAAGATTTACTCCGCGTAAGGGTGATAAAATGTACCATTCCTTCACAGTGCCAAGGCAGGGAAACAACTCTTTTTCAAATGGTGGAGCATGGCAATGCTAAGAGAGTCCACAGCCCCTTTTAAAGTGACCTTTAAAGAAGTCTTTATCTCCTACTCTAGACAGCAGGTCTAGACTACTTACAGCATAACCATTGTTTGGGTGCTGAAAGCAGCAATTTAACCAGGCCACATAGGGTACTTCTGGCTCACTGTTCTTCTTTCCATTACATGCCTAAAATTCAAGCAGCACAAAGCCTCTGATCTCCATTATGACAGTGCACAAAGAAAGTGGCTGTACCCCATTTTGACCCCTCTTTTTGAGACAGGACTACAACAATATATTCAGACAGGACTACAACATATTAGTCTTTGCAGGAAGTGGTACTATGGGACCTCAGCAGTATAACATCATAGCCCCCTGCTTGTAGATGTCATATGGAGAGCATATGGACTTACTGACAATTCTTTGATTAATTTTCTTAGCTCTTTGTGCCCGTGCTTCTTCGCGATACTTTCTGGATCATCTCCATATTTATTGGTTATTTTGCAAGCCCGTGTGGCCTCAGGACAACTGAGTAGAAATTTTGCAAGGTTCTTCAACCCAAATCTGGCTGCACAGTGAAGCAGGGTAGGAAATTCTTCTAAATGGCTATCTGTAGAATGGAAAGAAAAGTCTTAATGAACAAAAGTTTTGCTTTGATAGAACACCTTCCTCTATAAAAGTCTTTTGAGTATTAGTGCTATGGAATCACAGTTATCAAGCTGCCAATATTGAACTAACACCCAAAGAATTATTTTCCAATTAACAGTTTTACAGTTCCTATACATGTATCAATAAAGGCTGAGAAATCTCATTTTTATCCTGACAGAGGGATTAGAAAGCACTTTAGTTCTATTGAGAAATAAGCTTTCTTGCAAATGACAGAAAATACCACAGCCAAGACATGCTTTTACTTAGATGGAGTATTTTTGAGCCGGACATTTTTACAGGTTTATGGTGCTATGTTTTGATAATAAAAACCATTTCTGAAAATTCACATGACCACCAGAGACTTGGAAAAATTTGCTTATCCCTGTAATGAAAAATAAGAGAATTTAAAGATGAATGTATTAGATAACAAGTTTTAGGATTTATCTGAAACAATATGATATTAATTTCTATCACAAACTGTTTTTACATTGGAGAACTGGGACATTCCGTTTATAATTACAGCATCTTCCTGTGTTTTAACTTTATGAGCGACCACAAGTTACATACAACAACAACCAGACAAATAACAACAAAGGAAAGGAGTTCAAGCATAAACAATGCTTCTCTCTGCATTCATACTCTACTTTCTGATCACTTGTGGTTTGCTGCCTACCAACTGGTCTATAAATCAGCATGCAGTGTATCTCCTGTCCAAGCATGCATCCAGCCTGCCCCAGGCACAATCAGCTTTTTGCACCCTGAGGGTCTTTCTGACCCAGTGCAGGAAGGAATGCTTCCCCTGGTCTGCTTTGAGCCTGGCTCCTGCGAGGTTCACCTGACAGTCCCTAATGCATCTTATTCTCCATCCCTGTCTGCCCTCCATGCACTTCTAGTGATTTACCCATTCCCAGAACTTCTTTCCTGAAGAGCTCCAGTCCAGTTAATTGGGCCCTATAGAGAACCAACTCAGCCACACACCCTGCTCTCTCCTCAACTTTTTCCACCTTTAATGTAACTATTTTGAGATAACAAGAGAAGAGCTGCACATGATACTCAGCTTCTGGGTGAGCCATGTAATTCATGCATTGCCATAATTATGTCCTGTTTTGTTCTCTATTCCTTTTCTAATAATTCTTAGAGTTTCATTAGCTTTTTGATCTGCTGCCTAGCAACAAGTTGATGTTATCGTGAACTGCATGGTCTTATTCCTCAGTGTTAATAGCCTGCTCAAATCCTCTCATTTTGGATGATAACATGGGACTGCTTTATTTCCACTTGCATCACTTTGGTTTTATGGTAATGAATATCATCTGACATTTTACTGCATAATTACTAAATCTCTCATTTCCCCCACCCTCAACTAGCCTTCCTCCTTCCTACCCTGAATACTTTTTATCACTAGCAAAAAAAGATTTTTCCCAATGGCCTGCCTCCTGGTTTTGGTCAGTTATTTATACATACCCAATCAGTTATTGACTTAACCTTGTTCGCTGACTCTTGCTAAAACCTGTAAGAAACTCATAAAGCCAGACTTCACATTACAGAAATCTTATTTTATTAACATTTCTATTTGTTTGTCCGGTAGAGATAACACATTAACCTGCTTCTAGGTCACAACGTTGCCTGAGAAACTGGGTTTTGGCATCACAGTCACACCTCCTAGTACTACAAAACTGAAAAATTGCATTGTTGGAAACCCAGCTATTCTACTTTAAAATTTCCTCAGAGCTCTTAATGAATGCCAGTTAGGCCTGGTAATTTCCTTGTGTTCAACCTGACCATTTTTTCAATAACTTCATGATTCCTTCAACTCCAGACAGTATTTGCACGTGTCTCACATCTGGGACTACAGCTTGGGAATGTACACAGTTTCTTCTAGCTTTCTTGAGTTTTATTTTATCTCTCTGTCATCAGTTGTCTTACAGATTAGCCAGCACATTTTCAGTCCACAATGTGCTGGAAGAAGTTACTCCTTTTGGAAATCTCTTAGCAGCCAGTGTTTAATGAACTTTCTAATTTTTACTTTCTTCTACATAGTGAAACTTAGCTCAGCAGTGGTGAATTTGTGTATCCCTTTTTGCTCCTGCAGAATGAGAATACCAGAGAGAGTAAAATCTCACCCCATCATTAGACATAACGAACAGGAGCAGTTCTTGGAATAGGCATAGCTAAGAACTACTTGAGAAAAAAATGTTAGGACAACTCTTAACTGCATTTTGGACAAACAATATTTGACCACTATCCCACTCCAATATTATTTTGACACAGGGTATTTAAGTAGGCTAAATTTTAGTCAAAAGTCCCATTAACAACCCTAAACTGATTTTTAAACAAACTGAGTGCTGCCTGACTTTTATTTCCACCAGGCAAAGAAAAATCTAATCAAGAAACTGTAAATACACAGCACCTGTGTAAATCAAGCCACTTGTTTTAGGAGCCTTGACAGGTTGAGCTTCCATCAACAAGGGTGTGTGTTGTAGTTTATATTCCCTTGTATTTGCAGTGTGTTTTAAAATTCTTTGGGCTACAATAGGCAATCTTAAAACTCACAGCAGCTAAGGTTTTTGAGACAAGTAGATGCTACACAACTTCTTTACTCAATATTGCTCAGCCTTTTAACTGAAGTTCCACAAACTGGGCTTGATTCTGTAATTTGAAGAACTATCAATTTTAGCCCAGGGTATATGCATTTAACTTCTTATTTTTGTCTAGACTTTTCTAAATGTACGAAAAAATAGGATTCTCTTTTAAAAAGTGTTCAAACCTGAGTTAATATTTTAAAAAATTCCACAAATCATCAAACTGCTTTTCTTAGTACTTGTGGGTTTTGCTATTATTTTTAGATGTCCAGCAATGCAATCGGTGTTGAGCAGTAATGTTAAAGAAGAGTAAATTTTATTAACTTTACTCAATAATTTACACCCTGTTAGGAGACACTAGAAGGTCAAATATAGTCAGTAAAAAGAGCCTTAAAATAGCATTAATAACATGCTCCAAATGAATTTCCACTCATACTAATGAAACCCAAAAAAATTGGTTATGAATCTGAAACGGCAATCAAGTCTATATTACCAATGGACAGGATGCTATGATTTCTTCACCAATTGGAAGAGAAGAGTAGGTGGTATTCATAAGCCTGCTCTAGGCAGTCATATACCTGCCTAGAATGCATACCTGCATTCTTAAAGTTACACAAAAAGGAGATATTCCAAAATCACTTCATCTCCTTGTACTCGAGCTGTTTTTTCTGGTCACCACTCAACCCCTTCCCAGCTGAGTTTGATATACAGGCAGGACCCCTACACTTACATACTTTGAACATTACAGGAAACTACATCATTAATAAATTAAATACCTTAGCCAGCCATGGAGGATGGTTAAAAAAATAAAATTAATAAATCCATTTCCTAAACCAAACTTTTTTTACAATTGCTCCCTGTAGTAAGCAGAAAAAAAAGGTTGTTGTCAGGCATGAAAACTTTAAAATCAACACTGTTGGTGTAGCGAGATCTTTTACAAAATACTCGAAAAGGAAATAAGTGGTTCAAATGGACAGTTTTAGTCTCTTCTGCTCTTGAACCTGAAGCCTGATGGCATCAAGTCGTGACACAAGGCAAAAGTCATTGTGAGGACCCTCAAAAGACTGAGCTCCACTAACTTCAGACAGTTTTCGATACTCTGATTTTCTGGCACACAACTGGCAGCACACTGTACTCACACAAAGTAGGATGCAACCTTCAAGGGCCAAACTTTCCCAGTCTTGCTGACAAAACTCCCCCAAAACATTGAACTACTTGAGGCCAACTTGGTATGACTGCTGTCTTGGTGAATGCTACACTGACAGCAGAGACGGCTGCTGTTGTTTCAGCAGTCTCAGCAACATTTCAATGACCATTTCTGTATGCAGCTCTGGTGCCAGTAGTCATTCTCTGTTAATCATAATTAGCTAGGAACATAAGCTAATAGCTTTGCCTTCCATGCAGTGAAGGGAAAAAGATGTCCTTGGACTCAGCCTCTCAGAAATTTCTCCCCCAAATACACACTTAAGAAATGCAGTAAGGTTAACTACCTCAAAAGAGATGATTGAAGCCTGCTGGTCTTTCTTTTTTGTTCTCATTCTGAAAAGAGACACCACTAACTGTTTGAATCCCTCCCAAGTCAGTAGGAAAAGGTGAAGAACTTATCTCTTTCCACCAGGTTATACAGCAGATATCAATGATGAGCATTTGTACCACTGTCAAAATAACAGGTAAGAAAAGCCCACTGCAAGATCTATTTGTGTTTGTTTGGTTTTTAAATTATAACTGTTCCTTAATTGCCAATTCTCAAAACTGAGCGAGCTCTTAAGACAAATTAGATGTTCTGCTGTGAAAAAAAAGTCCATCATACCACATTTAACTGCTTTAAATGAAGTTTTGTATTGTACACAGTAGGAAGAGGCTGTAATTGTTTGAAAGCCCATGTGCTTCGGGCAGAAAATACCATTCTTGAACTTGCAAGTTTGTCACACTAAATTGGAGAAAATTGCTGGAAATTTTGTCAGCTGTGAAACTGGAACAACTGGTACATTGCAGCTAACTACACAGAACTGAGCAAAAGCAGTAGTTATTAGGGTAGCAAAGTGAACAGCTTTTC
>VYZT01059999.1:0-14146 GCA_013400735.1 Pomatostomus ruficeps | reverse complement strand
TTAGATGCCAGCTGGGGTTAAACGACAACATAAACTTTGTATAATAATGTTGGCTTCTGGAATAAACTCAGACACATCACGTCCAGAGATACCTACTTTTTTCCTGGGGGTATAAAAAGCAGCCTAATTTAGATGTAGACATCTAACTTGTGTATGCTTCAAGTCATATGAGACAAATGCCACCCTTGCTTTCTTAATATTAGGATATCTAGGAAGATGAATTAGTGCATGCATGTGATATGCAAAGTTGGTTCCAAAATAAAGAAAATCAAAAATTCAGATTACACCTTTTTAGATCTGGTTTTTGTGAATGGTAAAAATAGCATATCATCCTTATGATAAGAGTATTTGTATTAGGTCTGGATTGTGTACCCTTTAGGTCTGATATTCTAACATGTGCTGTGCTCTGCTCTAATCCTGCTCTCTCAAAACTCCATGGTAACTACTGAATATAAGACTTCACCTTGCAACTAAGGGAACACCTGCATGATGAGCACTGTTCACTAGTAACCAGTACTTTAAAATTAACCATTTCACCTTGGACTCAGAAAAAGGATGAAAGTTCACCCCTATGTGCCTATGTTTATAAAATACTGCTGTGGCAATTGCATATTTCATTAGTAATATTAGTCCATGAAAAACATAGAGAAAAATTAAAATGATCTACCATCATGAGAAAATAGATATACTTCATAACTGTTCTTTCCATTACAAATAGAACATTCACTTCTTTCCTAACACACAGAAAATGCCCTTTTTTTCCTTTTGTCTTTATTTTTGTAGTTACAGTAACTCTGAAAGAATATTTAAGGCACTAACTATCTAAGTGTTATAGCACTGTGGGTGAGAGGAAAGACCACTTAAAAGACTGGAAAGAAAAACGAACGATAGTGTCTTCCCACTCATAAATATACACTGAATTTCTTTATAGTCAGGCAAGACCTTAACCCCTACAGCTGTGACACCTACAGCTGCCACCAGTGTCAGCAAGAGATAGAAAGAACATAAGGACAAGAATGTTGAAACTACGACACGTTTGCAAACAATTAATAATCTGCAGTATAAAATAACACCTAGGAAATATCACGCAAGAAGAAAATCAAAGAACATAATCTACACTGTGTATTAAATGTGTCAGAGGCTCCAAAGGGAAAAAAAACCCATGTAATTATATGATTATAAATTGTAGTATAAGGGGAGTGTTAAGGTTATCAAGAAAAGAAAGCTCTTTTACTTTAGCAGGCTTAATTTTTGTTCCTTTCAGATTTCACCACTGGGGCTCTTGTTGGGCTTTGTTGGTTTGGGTATTTTTGGTTGGTGTTTTTTGGTGGGGGGAGGGGGAGGCATTTGGGGGAGCTTTTTTTTTTTAATTTTAAGTGTGTATTTTTGGACCAGTGTAACTGTTCCTCTTCTTGGAGGTCTACAGCACATGACTTCACTGGCAGTGACCCTGCAGAACAATGTGCTCCACTGTGAGGTTATTCTTGGAGACAAGGTGACAGGATGTTCTCATGTAGGCAGTATGCAATTATACATTGTTATCTGGTGACAGCTGATGCAGCAGTCAGCATGCTGCAACACAAGTCAATATTGTTTCTCATACAGAATGGATAAACATCCCTACAGAACAGAGGTTAAACCTAGCAAAATATCCAAAGGAATAATCAGTTTCTCCATTTGCAGGTGTAAAGAAGAGGTTTATGACCAGAGTTGCATTATTATTCCCTCTAATATTATCCTAGATTATATTAATTGCTCCAGTATGTATCTCTGGTATGAAACTAACTTGGAGAAATACCTTTTGTCTTTAGGTCTTATACATACATACTGCATACATACAGCAATCCAAGGTGTTTATTTGAAACACCAGTTTAACATCAGTGCTCTCCCAGTCCAAGGCTACAAGGAAACTTAGAGATAGGAGCTGAATTACAGTGATTTACATCTGACCTAACAAAGAGCTCTGTGATGAAGCTATCATAGTACTTAAAGACATCTACCTCCAAATTAGTCATCCTAGTTTCTTTTATAGCTACTGGAGAGCACTTGCATGATGTCTCTCGTCTTAACCTGCAGCAGCCATCTGAAATACTCTAAAAGTGCCTGCTTCTGTCCATTAACCATACTCCGTTAATAATAACCATAAGTTTCTGAAGATAAATTCCACCTTTCCAGTGTAGCTACAGATAAGGTTAAGTGTCTGGGAGATTATTTATGCTATTGGAATTGGAGAAAAAGGGAAAAAAGAAAAAAACAAGAAGATAGACAGATTCTTTGCAGTATGCAGAATTTTAAACACTCATTTAACCCATTAGTCTTTCTCTGATTCCTTCATCATCACTTACCTTAGGCTTGTTTTTAAAAGGAGAATGAACTGTCACAGTCCATCTTCCTTAGCACAGCAGTTATTTCCTTCTTATGTGCAAGCATTTTTGCGCATACCACTGTGTGAATCCAGTACTTGGGTAAATGTTTGTACAAGCATTCTCACAGGTGTAGCTAGGGGGTAATTTTCAGTAGGATTGGAGTCATCCTTCGTCCATTCTACCCATGATAAACCCCTTACTTTTCCCACTGTGCACATCCAGTGCATATTATATGAGCTCTTCAGACCCAACATTGATTCACCTTCATGCTACACAACTTCCTGACTGCTAGGGGATGGGTTATATCACAGATGTTTTCTCAGGGAAAGTAATTTTTATCTGATGTTGTAGTGATGCCTTATCCGGGACTACCTAAAAACAGGGGCTAGACAAAATTAAGAGAATAAAAAGCAGTTTTATTTATTGAAGGCCTTCAGGTACATTTAGGGCAGTCAAAGCCCACCCAGGGGCTACACCCTAAAATGGATGACAGGTCATGGGTTTTTCACGCTGTTATAAGTTTGGTCTATTTGCATATCGGGAGTTAATCCTCTAGTTACAGCTTCAGGTAATGAAGTCATTTAGTCCAAGTTTGCTCCCCCCAATTCACTGCTGTTTACATATCTCGGGGCCTGAGACAGTAAGGTGTCCATGAGTTTCAGGCCTAGAAACGAATTGTTCTGTCTGACCAAAATAAGAGAACAGTAGCTAGCACTGTATATGGAGTCTAGAGTTATACACTAAAGAATTACAGGATTACATGAAAAATATAGAAGCTAGAATCCTAAGGCATCAGTAGTTGTCCTGAGGACTAGAACTGGCCTATGGGCCACGATATCCCTTAGGCTGTCAGTTGGATGGCTTTGTTCTAAATCACCCATGAAGTGGGTGCTACTAATGAGCACACAGAAATAATGCTAAATTAAGTATAATAACAAAATAATACATTGTCCATAAAATCCATTTTTATGACCCTCTGGGCTAAATTAATGCAAAGCATTTTATTTGAGATTATGCTTGAACAGCTACAGCAAACTGCAGCATCACTCAAAAATCCAGTTACCAGTAGAGGATGATTTGCCTTCTGAGTGTGCAGGTATAAAATTTTTTTTGGTCTAATTTTGTGAGATGTAATACTATCTGGCTTTGAAACCAGTGTATGATCATGTTTCCTCCCAAAATTTGGTACAAACCTTTAAGACAGACTGATATTTGATCCAGCAGAATGGTACCTGTGGCAGTTGTACCACTGATCGGGCAGCTAAATGAAATTATGGGGAATTGTTGCGGTGTTCAATAATAATTTTGGGAGTTATGTTTGCAATTTGGTCAATTAAATGAAATTACCATATGCAATGCATTGGCCCTGGCTGGATGTCAGACACCCATCAAAGCTGCCCTATCTCTCCCCTCCACAACTGGACAGGGGAGAGAAAATATGATCATGAGTCATATTGTTAAAGCTAGACAGAAATGGGGAAGAAGCCTTTTCCAATCAGAACATATTTGGTGGGATTGTAACATTTCTGATCAAATTATTGACAAGGAATTCGCTCAGCTTTAAACAAAAACTACTTGCATTTAAATAAGAGAAAAAAACATCAGCTGCTTCTTCCCCAGAGAGACCAACAGTCTCCCAGTACAGGTGAAAGTAAAATAAAAATACCCACTTACTTCACTTAACTCAAACCACTATTTGGAGCAGTTATAGCATCCCAAATCATTATATCTGACCTACAGTCCACTCTCAGACTGCGCAATAGGATTTATCAACAGAGAACTCTCACATAGATTTTCCCTTTCCTTTTTGCATTCAGAACAGGGCCCTCAATCACATTCCTTTAAAACTGTGCTTACTAAAGGATATTGTGTGGTTTGGTCCATTATTTGGGTTAAATTCAGAAAAATTTTTATACCACCCCAGTACAGAATGCTCCACCAGCCTGTCTCCTCCAGATTAAAAGGGAACTCATACTATGAGAGTTTGCTTTAGGTTGTGCAATCTACCAGCCCCAAGCTGAGTTGAGATTGCACTTTTCTTCATTTCACTATTCTTTGTTTAACTGCTTAACTTCGAAAAAGTCTTCCACCCACATTCTCTTCCCTTGGCTTCCTCTGCTTAACTGACATGCAGTCAGTTTCAGTCCTTCTAGGTCCTTGCTAATCCCCTGAGCAGATGGCAATGGGGAAGCTGCCAGAGCAATATCAGGGCTCATTCAACACTGGAGCAGCATTTTAAAGAATCCTGGCACTATATGTTTCTCTATTGAAAATATTTTGCTTTATATAAATGGCTATATATTTTTTTAAGTGCAAGTCTTATTTATCTTTATTTATTCTGTAATAATCTTTGGGAAGGGGGAGGGGTATTTTTGTGTGAATTCTGTGTATAAGTTTAAATGCCTCATCCCACCGTGGGACAGGAAAAAACATTTCTTATCCTGCTGTAATTACTTATCAGAAGCTGTTAAGGAAACAGAGAAAGAGAAAGAGAAAGAGAAAGAGAAAGAGAAAGAGAAAGAGAAAGAGAAAGAGAAAGAGAAAGAGAAAGAGAAAGAGAAAGAGAAAGAGAAAGAGAAAGAGAAAGAGAAAGAGAAAGAGAAAGAGAAAGAGAAAGAGAAGCAGTTTGTGGAGAGTGCTGAAATTTGTTAGGCCCTTCAGATCCAAGGAAAGAAAAGCTTCAAGGAAAAGCTAGATATGCATATATTTCTTTAATTGGTTTCAAATGTGTTTTCTTTGAAGTGTCTCGGTACTAAATAAAGATTCTGTTTCAAGAAATTTGTTTGGTCATAGCGTCAACCACTATCATTGATTCTGGAGGGAGAAGACTAAGTCAAACTTCAAAATTAGTCATAGTATTCTGGGACTGTAGCTGAGAATGCTGTTTGAAGCTGAGAGTGTCCCCAATTTGTCCAAGAGTTATTTGATCTGTACTGTATGTGTATATTGATATTTTGATCTTGGCATGCCTTGTCTGCATAAGATGTACTTTCCCCACCTACACTACACCAAAGCTTCTGTATTATACCAAAGTAACCCCTACTGCATTTTTTTTCTTTTTTTTTTTTTAGCAAAGCTGTTGAAGATCTGCCCTCTGACAACTCGGCTCTTCTTCCAGCTATACCCTTCTTTGCCGGAAGCAAAGTGGGTGAAAAAGAGGCAGAAGACAGGAACGATGAACTGCAGTTGACGGGCAGCATCTTCATCACTTCCCTCCAGCAACGACAGCATGGAAGAGTCACTATAGAGCCAAAGTCTGCACATCTCTCTCACTTCTGCTCCACTCCTCAAGGGGAACTTTGCACTTCTTCCTCAAGAGGCACCTGACCAGTGGTGGTTCAGTCAACCAAAGGTTTTGCACTGTTTCTCAGCAAAAGTTAGGAAGAAACCTAGTTCTTGTCCCCTTACACCAATACTTCCACTGCAAAGAAAAGCATACCCAGATAAGAGAAATAATAAATAAACTAATAGTGTGTTGGCATTATTTTTTCTGTCAGAATCATCAAAAAGTATTACATTAAAAAATTAATTGGAAAATAATTCTTCCTTCAATTTGACAGTTAAAATTAGATAAATATAATTTCACAAATCAGAGATTTTAAAAGTCACAGTAGTTAAAAAAATAAATTACCTGTGATAAATTGCAGCTCATTAAACCAGTGCAAATGGTCATTCACTAAAGGAAAATATTACCATGTATTACCATTTGTTAAAGGAAAAGCAAAACCTTACTTAATATTCATTGAATCATTTAAACAAATAGGTTACCTATATTAATAACATAAGAACCTCCAAAACAGCTAGAATGAAAAACAGAAGTCATAGAATAGCAACACTCAACCTAGGTATGATTCTCATGGGAAAAAAAAAAAAAAAAAAGAAAAAAAAATAATAATAATATAGTGCTATTGCTCTGTTCTCTATGAATGATACCCTAAATGTGTCTTTTCCCCTATTTGGCTGCAGTTTATGTAATAAGAAGCAGTGTATCCAGGCTAAACATAAGTATAAATGCAGAATCACGCAGCCTAGCTGTGCTTTCTGTTTCTTTCTCAAACCCTTGTTTCTGAAAAACAGAATGAGGGAAAAAAAATCTTAAATGGCTTATTATTTATTACACCTAACAAAAGCAGTGCCATTAAATGTATGAAAAAAAACGTGCTGAAACAGTGTAACAGTGTCAGTGCCTTGATGTGCTAATCCATCTAGGAGAGGAAGGACTGGCTGCACTGGTGCCAGCAGAGGGAGCATAAAGCATTTCTTTTTGTTGGCTTCAAACCTGCAAGGGGAGCTTTGTCCTTTCCCATTCCAATTTTTCCCCCCAATTAAACGGTTTTGAAACTTAATGGTGGCACATTCCGTGCTAAAAGCACCTTTTTAAGCATCACAAATATAGCTGGGAGGTAACACAGGTGTCAGATTGCTGTAGGATAATTAACTCCTAGCATCTGGAACACCAAGGCAGACACAGGTAGGGAATTTCAACAAGATGAGAGGTAAGATATCCCAGAGCATGGTGGCTAAATTGTGTAGCAAAAATGTATCTTCAAATCATCCTCAGGTAGCGGCACAACACCTTCTCAGGCACAACAGGCACCGCACAAAGGGAAGATGCTGCTGTACAAAGGGCATGTTTGTGCACATTCGCCTGCCCAACGCACCTGTGCCCAGCCAACTATGGAAGGGGTGTGACCTGGGCGTTGTGAGAATTAATTAGCTAATGAGCCTTATCTTCCTGTCACTACTCAGGTAGAACTTCCACGTGTCTGGAGCCAAGCAACTGCAGAACTTCTGAGGGTGAAACACATGATGGCTGCACTATTTGCACAGCTGACAACAGCAGGGGCTGTACATGCCCTGACTCCAAATGGAGAAAAAATGTGTGTTAAGCCCTTCTACGCACTGGAAAATTCTTACAAAGGACTCCAGAAAACTTAAAGACAGAGGCAATTAAAGCTTTTTCTTTTCCTCATGATTCTCATTATCGGATTCTCGCAAAATTAGATCCCACTTCACCATGCCTTCAAAGGGACTCTTGTTAAAGCAAACAGCAACACTCAGCATCTTGCAGGTTTTATTCCCAAATTAAAAGCTCATTGCAAAATCTAGCAGACAGGCACATCCCTTGGCTCCCTGACTCTCCCTAAGAGTCTGGAACCTTAAAGCTTACAGAATCAGATTTTCATAAGTTTAAGCCTAAGGTTGTAGAGGATCTTCTCATGCAGAGTTACTGCAATTACATATGTATAGCTGGCTTTTGTACATACAAATGGAGACTGTATGCTAGTGCACGGCTCAAAGGAATCTAGACAGCTATACAAAAACACACATGGGCCTCAATTTTTGTTTTATGAGGTGAATTAAGTGAAGGGGGAAGAAGAAGGTGATGGGAAAAAGATGAAGTTCAGACCTCATCAAAGTCAAGGGTAGTTTTCCTATAGACTTCAAAAGATTCAAAATTTCATCTGTTACATTTATGCGCTACTGAACCCAGAGATATGCTCAGAAACAGGTTTCAACCTCAATTCATTTGGCAGGCCAACTTCTTCCTGGTTGAATGGTGGAAGCACTGACAAGAATCTCAAAAGAAAATTTTACCATGATCTAACTCAGTAGTTCCCATTTTTTTCTGGCTGTCTGGGCAAATACCTCCTTTTAAGAGCCAGTGAGAGTCTTCTACCCCAGCACTTATGACTCACATAGCCCAAGCTAAGAATGTTCATGGAGTTCTCCATTGGACTGGCATGCAAACTAGCACCGGGTTTCCCAGAAACTGTGAATTTGCTATGTAATTCATTCCCAAGCTGCTCCTGCAGTTACTCCTGGGAGTAGGTTACAAGCTGGATAAATTGAGTTTGCAGGCTGTGTTTAGCCTATACCTTGCAGAATGGGTGTTTTTCCTCACCCTGTTTACACAGATCTGTCTAAGAAACATTAACTGTCTTTCAACAGTGGCTTACATCTTTCTTTTGGGAAGAGGAGTGGGGGGAAATGTGGGAAAAGTTCCCCTCCTGTTGTCAAATTTAACCTTGGTCTGTGCAAGTACAACATTGCTGACACTGCTGGACTTATGAACTGAGTAAAATCCTGGCCACACTAAACTTGATGGCAAAATTCCCTTCGACTTTATTAGAGTCTAGATTTCACAACAAGTGTTAAGAGAGTGTGACTGTAAGACTGAGGCAAAGGCAAAGTAAAAGCAAGACAGTTTCCTCACCGCAATCCAGGGACAAGACATGGTTATTCAGGGCTATAAGGCATGAAATAAAAATATAAATAAAGATATAAATTAATGAAATGGATCCCTTGTTCAGGCAGTTACTAGTTCTTGGCACTTTTTTCTCCCATCTTGTCATCTACAGACACCTGCCCAGCTGCACTTTCTTCACACTTGACTGTCCAGTTAAGCTTCTCTGTCAGCCTTGCTGTCACTCCTCTTTCAGCACATGATGTCAGCTCTCCTGCCATCTTGCTGTCACTCTCTTCATATGGCAAGATTCATAGCCTTAGCTCACAGACCTGTTTGTACATCGGAAGAAAAATATTTGTCATACTTGCTTCTCATCCCCCATTAAAAATGAGCTTAGCTAAGTAGGAAAAGCCTGTCAGGAAAGTACTGACATTGAGTTTCTCTGCCAGCAGTGTTCCAAAACACTGGATTTTTTCTTCTGCATACTCAAAGAGATGAGAAGAATTAAGACGTGAAGGATCCAGCTCTGCTAGGGAATAAGCATACTTACTCTGTAATGGCTTTTCAAGTGCTTTTCTACATGTAGGTCAGTGAACTGCAGAGGTTTTGGTCCTAATCATTGGTTTGTTGTGCAATTCTTTTTCTCCACTGATTTAATGGTGGCTAAGCAATCATTTTGCACTGCTGGGCAAAGGCAGTAGAAACTTGTTAACTGGAAAATTTTATACTGCTCCCCAAAACAAAAGACACACCTCAAAGCCCCCAAGGTGGCAGGTTCTAAAATGCCACTCGTTTTAACAGCAAAATATTGCTATATTCACTGTGTGAACAGACCTTAGATTAGTTGGTATAATGTGACATACGAGAATGTGTAATTCTTGGTCACAGCAAAGCAGAGTAAAAGACCAGGTTTTTACAGTAAGCTTTCCATCGTGGGTTCCTTTTGCAGGACATGGATAACCTCTGACTTCCATACGGTACTGGATTCTCAGAGGATGGAAGTGAGCAATGGTAAATCACCCCAGATGAGTATCTTCTCCTCAATATAATAAGCAGTTTATGTATCCGGCTGCAAAAGTGTTCTAGGAAGTTGCCAAACAGGAAGGAGATCCTTGCCTGCAGTAATTTGCAATCTAAAGGATGGATCCTAGCAAAGCATCTGGTCTGAGGTTTTGAACAGCTTTTACTCCCACAAGATTTCAAAATATATTCAGGAGTGCCATGTCTTACAACATGCTGTAAGGTTTGGTTAAAACTGCCTATAAACTAGTCTCAGGCACCTAGCAAGTCTGTGTTACCTTAGCCTTGAAACTATGGCAAAAATGTGCTGTGGATGGATGAACTGAAACTACACCCACAAGGAGATGAAATTATATTAACAGACATACAAACATATCATATTGCAAGTGAAAGACAGACAGTAACGATACCCAAAAAATTTTTTTAAAAAAGCAAATGTTCCTTCCCATGGCCTGACCCACCAGAAAAATGCTGTAGGTTAATGCCATGGAGTGAACTGTGATGATCACACACTTAAACTTGCTGCCACACACCTCCTTTCTCATGACCATTTGTTTCAATTAAATACCCTCTGGCCACCCTTAAGCCCTTTATATCTTGTTAATAGGTGTCATGATAAAGAAATAAGAACATATATCCCATGTTATGTGAGTAAGGAGCATTTAATGTTGCTGTACATTAGCTAGCTCTTTCTTTTTTACCTTGATTTTCACAGACCCCAAACCTCCAGAAAAGTTTGATTTTCTCCTGACTTCATCCTCTGGCTTTTCTGTCAGCTTTTTTTAAGAGTCACATTTCTGGCTAGAATACAATGTTTTAGTCACAGTGTATGAACACTGTAGAACATTGCAAAGAATATTTGACCCCTGCTTTTTATTTCCTAAGTGTATCATCAGTTCCAAGCACTGAATATATTGGCAGAATTGGACATTGCTAAACAGCAACACTAAGTCTAACAGATCTGGATTTTAGTTAGCTAACACGCACTAACTACCTCATGTGATGGCAGGAAATGACAGTTCCAAAGCTGAAATCAGATCCAGGCAGGTGGGCTCCTAAAGGGTGTTGGTGCAAACACAAATGTTAGCCTGTGTGGATCCAGCTGCAGCAACAGAGCCTGAGGTTGCAGAGGCCTTAGGAGAAAAACCTGTAGTTGTATTTAAAATCTAATGCATCCAACACATTATTATGCACACACATCATGCACGATGTATCACTCGTGGCGATGCATCAACACTGCCTGCATCGGATAGTGAAGGGCGCTAAGTAAAGTACAGAGGTCCAGACTTGCCTACCACGAGACATTTCAGTAATTCCCAGGTTCAGGGGTTTTGTCCCTAAATAAATCGATGAGCTAAGTTCATGATATCTTTTTGAATTCCAGGATACAGAGTTCCTGTGAAGGAAAAGAATCAGAGAGAGCAGCTTTTCCTTGCAAACCATGCAGATCGCTTCCCTTGCTGTGTGGAAGACAAGGGATGAGTTACCCCAGTCATCGGAGCAGATGCAGAAACCAGTGGAAATGAGGAGATAAAAAGTCATAAGCCCGAGGATTTGCTGATAGAGAAGAAGTGTTGTAATTGCTAAATCACCCAAACTGCTTTGCCAAACTTTGCCATGCTTGATTTCCTGTGCTTAAATAATTTTCAGGCTTTAAAAAAAAAGGGGAGGAAGGGAAGTGCAGAAAAATAACCAGCTGTTCCTTGTATAGTGCAGGAAACATGTATGATTTATTGCTTTAAGGTTATTTTTGAAGGGGCTGCCTATGGCAGCCAGAGTGCCGGAGAAGTCACTGAGGCCTGTCCACTTGAAGGGCTCAAACTGTTTCCTGAACAGCCCTTCTTCACTCGTCACCTCCGACAGCTCCCATTGACAACGTGTGACTGGGGCCCTGGAGTGTTTTAAAGCCGCGGGGGGCCGGGGCGGACAATGGGGCTGTCAATTACCTTTTCCCCCGTGGTGAAAGGGGCCGGGGAACAATGTGCGGGCGGCGGGGGGCTGTGCCGGCGCTCCGAGCCCGCCACCCCCGCCGCGCTCANCGTCCCCGTCCCGCGGGGGAACGCCCAGGCTGCGCTACCTAGATTGTGCTTTTAAAAACTTCCTGTGTGCCTTGATGGCTTGCTGAGAGGACTGTCCATCATACAGGCGCTTTGTCTGGCAGTCACTGCCATTTGAATTTGACTGACTGAGGAAGCCCGAGTTATTTGTAAAGAACAACAAGGCTTTTCATTCATAATTTCAGTGGGGGGACAGGGTGCTAATGACTGAGCTTGAATAACCAGGGAATGCGGTATTCAAGGCAGGAAGAAGCCCAACTGGCTGCCAAATGAGAGGAAGGGAGGGGAGGGGGATGTAGGTGAAAGTGCTTGTGTGAAAAGGCAAACAATGAAATCTGGATCACACGCATGTATACAAATACAAATCAGGTACTCAAAAGGTGAGACAGGCAAAGACAGAAGCAGGAAGGAGAGCGGAGGAAATTCCCGTTTCTATTTCATTGACTCACCTTCAGAACCAGCTTCTGCAATGCTAAATCCGAGAGGGTCTCAGCAAAAGGCAGCTCTCTTCCCTCCTGCCACCCTCTCACCACAGAGAAAATGTTTTCCATCTCCTATTCCTTTTTACTGCAGAAGAAATTCTTGGGTTTGAAGTTGGGCTGAATGAAGATTTTGCCTTTGCGGCTTAAGCTCCAGCTACAGCCAAACTTGAAAGTACTACTGCCAACCCCGTGCTGTGGCCCAACCTCTACCATCCATACATACAATTTTACATATTGATCATCTAATTTAGACATATATTTACATATATTCTCTAACCTTGCAGAGACTGTCTTCACAGAAGTCAAACTACCTCATACAAAAGCTATTCAACTGAATAAAAGTTGTTGCCTTTATTTCTATTGTCTACGGTGGGATTTTGAATCAGGCATTAGCAGAAATTTTCTTAGCTAAAACAGATTTTATAGAGCCATAATTTGTGTCCCTGTGGAGAAAACAAATCTACAGTGCTTGAAAAAAATAGAAATTGAACGGCACATACTTTGGAAAACACAACTGCTTTGACACTGTAAACCATCAGAACTGGATATAATTTATGCCAATTTGAATTGCTTTGTGAGTAAGCAACAATAAGAAAACTTAAAATATGTTGAACGGTTTAAACACTTAACCTCAAGAATGAGGGAAGCTTTCCAGTGGGCTTACTTTGCAAGCTTGTTCTGTCAGATGCAGTGGATTTATTGTCTATGTTTGTAACGCAATTTCCAATGCTTCCTTTAACTTTCATTAATTAGAACACCATCCTGGGAGCTGTTCTGGACAGCTGTATTCCCTCCCTGGCCTGGAGCACATCCGACTTTCACTCAGGCTCCTGAAGGAGTCAGGGGCTTGTTTAGGAAGAACAGCTCCGAGATTCAGCTTCTCTGTTAATTTCTGCCTTTGTGTCTATAGAACTTCTGAAAGTTATAGGCCTGCTTAAAATACAGGAAAGGATTATTACAAAACCACAAATGAGAAAGGAGTAACTACACCAGATGTGGAGATGGAATTTTTGAGGAAGTCTTTAATCAAGGGGTGGAAGTGGATGCTCCTGTATAGATAACCTTGTTTAGACAATCAAACATTTTGTCCTCTTCCCTCTCAAAGTAAGATGATCGTCTAACAGTTCATACTCAAGATGTTCTGATTCTATTAGGCACAGATTCTGAAATTTTGGTTGTGCAGAAACACTCCGGAGGTCACAAGGTAATGAACACCCACCTTCATGGGAAGCAGCATGCACACAGCACAGAGACTGGACTGGAACCTGAGAGTCCTGGTTCTTGTTTTTGAAATAAGTTACTTCTTTTTTTCTTCCCTGTTTTTTCTCACCTCTAAAATGGCCATAGTGACATCACCTGAAAACTAGTTTGAGACCGTGGAGAAAACTGTGATACAATATTTTACAGCATTTTAATTATTGTCATTGATATTGCCATTATAATCAGGAATAAAAAAAGACAGTACAGATCTGACAGCAGAATCAGGGGATTTCAAAATTTTTAGTATTTTTTTATTGATGTAATCATATAAACAGTATTTTATTTTGGTTGTGTTCTGATTTTCAGACAAGTGATGGGGAAACACTAGTTTTTATTTTCCTTTTTGTCCAAAATTCATTAGTCTCCAGGAAATTATTCTGTCCTGCATACATCACTTTTGCTTTCAGGATGTGCCTTTATGCCACTCAGATGAACACAAGTCTTTCACAACCAAGGAAATAAAAATAATCTCAGTAAACAGGATAAACATGACATATTTTTTTCAACATTTGCTCAATCCGGTTCCTTTTGTTTGCAGCAAAATCTATAAGTCTGATGTAAGTCTAACTTGTACATATGCCTTGACTGACTTGCAAGATTTATGTTAGCAATTGCTAATCTCTCAGAGTATTTTTTGAACTCCAACCTCCACTGCAGAAAAATACCTTATGTTCTGGGAGCAGAGTAACCATCACAGCATGGAGGTCCATGCAGGCCTTCTTGTCTTCTTCCAACTGCACTTCTCACAGTACCTGTCCTGGTTTCAAAGAC